>PVIR01003311.1:0-90919 GCA_004026965.1 Petromus typicus | reverse complement strand
GTGTGACTATGGGTTTCATAATACAGGACAATACACGGCAGGAAAGAGCTTCCCTACATTATGCTAAGATAAAGTTCACATGAAGCACAAAGTAGCAAAAGGAGCTACCATGTGTCAGTCAGAGCTTCTGAAATTATTGTAAGTTTTTAAACTCAGGCTGCATCATTCTATCAAAAGCACTCATTTCTGACATTAAATGGCTAGCTTTAATTAAGTTATTTATATCAATTTTACTTCAAAGGTATTTGTTGAAAAGGTGGAGCATATCAAAAACAAATTGTGAGATTTTGCTATTCACTACAGCAACTCCTCTCCCACACATAAATGATTTAATGAGATAATGGGTCTGTGGAAGGGAGCCCACATCGAAATGGGAGCAGGCGCTGCCAAAACAGTCATTTCTTGACGGCTGTAGTGAAAGGAAACATTCAAAATGACCTGGAATAAACATACCAGGAGACCTTCATAATTCACTGCACCACCATCTACAATAGCTTCTTATGTGATGCATTTGATGAAAATAATAAACGTCTTACATCAAAAGGTGGAAATGTCTTACGGTCCTACTACCTGCTGTGGTATCATTTTGTCACCGAAGAAACCTACAGAATGTGTAAGTCCCGCAAGAGGGCCTTTAGCTGTCAGCATTTAAGAAATTCATTCATTGTTGTATCATATCATCCAGTTTTCTGGGTAAACTATTGTTAGGCCCATAGATAAATTTTTTTGTAACTATGAATCTTCATAACTTCCTCTATTTCTAAGGTGAAATTTTATGTGAATTAATTAGAACATAGTCCAGATTCTAAAAGATGAGCCCAAGAGCAAACACATAACATCGGTATGTTGGGACAAACAAATCATGACAGATACATCCAAGAGACTGGCCACAGAGATGCCAATCTCAGTGTGTCTCTTTGTTCTATATCTTCCTCTGTGTGTACCTTACTTAAGCAACTGTTTGGAAAAGCTGTGAAATGGGCTTCCCTGCTAGCTTAAGATTCTTCTCTTTTGTTAGTAGTGGGGATTGAACTGAGGTCTGCGGACTTCTAGACAGCCCTCCACATTGAGCTACACCTCTAGCCCTAGTTTACAGTATTTTTAAGAAGGTAAATTTATTTTCTTAAGTATTTCAAACGCTCATTGCTAATGTTATTACAGAAGAATAACTTCCAGATCCTAAAGTCACCACTCTCTTTCTTTTTTTTCTTTATTACTTATCAGTTTTTCCTGGTCTCAGTTCCTTCAAGATTGTCAATGGAAAAAATAAGGGTTTCACAGATACAAGTTTATGGAGATGTAATCCCTTATCCTTGGTGACAGAAGAACAGCAGCTGTCTGAGCCACTGTCAGAATCTCTGTCTCCTGACATCACAGGAGCTGAGTCAATGTCAGTATGCTGGGCCATAATCAGAATGGTCAGTTTGTGAACGTTTTTGGAGTGAGAAGAGGTGCCTAGAAGCCTCTAGAGCCATCACTGGATTCTATACATCCTGAATTGTTACCATGTTGTAAAAATCTTTCTTATTTATATATCAACTGCTGCTTCCACTTCTCAAAGCCATTTATTCAAGCATGATTCCATGGTTATGGCTCCTTAAGAGCATGATCTTTTCTCAAGACACATTTTTCTACCTAATCTGTGTCAGAGACTGCCAAGTGTTCACCGAAAAGAACAAAGAAAACCACACACACACACACACACACACACACACACACACACACACACACACACACACTTTGGCATTCTCACATCATCTTTCTAAAAGTCATCTCAACATGCTACTTCTGAACAATAATCCTTACAATCCACTTTTAATTTAATATTAATTGTTTAGCTTTCATCTCCCATCATTACTGTGATCAGGTCTATTTTAAAATCTTTATTTACACGTAATTCCCTAGCAAGTAGCTCTGAATTTATGAGCATCTACTTCTTTCTCTGACTGCTAAAGCATAAGCCACCTAAAACACAGTACAGTTTTAAAACTCTTGAATATTTCTTATGATAATCCATGATAGTCACAACATTGCATTCAGTATGTTCTTTGGGGATCAGATCAACTAGCAGGGCTCAGTCACTTGTTGCTTAGAATTGTGACTGTCCTGTGCAGAAGTTGCTCAGAACCTCTGCTTACAGAGTGCACATCACATGCACAGTCCTGCTGAATTTTTCACAGCTGCGAGTCAGCACTTCTGCTGAACAAATATAATTACATGAGAAAGAATTTCTCTTTACAGTATATTTGGAGAATTATGCGAGAAACACAAACAGCCTTAAAAGAAACAAGATATACAAAACACTTTATTATATGAAACCTGCACCTGATGCAAAAACAGTGCATAATATCATAAGTCTGTACTTTCATACCTTTCTCATTGATTTTATGACTTGATGTTTTATTTATAATATTTATTTATCCTATTTTCTCTCCTATAGATTTTATGCTATCCTTGGAACAATTGAATTTTGCGTACAGTTTGAAAGAAAATAACTCTACCAAATGAAACTGGAATTTCCCCAAAGATACACTTTTTACTGAAACCAGCAGACACGGAAAGGGTAAACCAAAGGAACAGAGAACACACAGACAATTTTTGTAATTGACATTTGCTTTTGTTTGGCACAAAGCCACTCTTTCTCTTCTGAGCCAGAATGGTAACAAACTGGTAATTGGAAGGTCTTTTCTCTTAAGAAAGATGCGTGTGCATAATGAAATGTACCCAGGCAAGGCAGTGTCTTTGCCAAAATAGATAATGCAGACTATCTAGAAGAGTTTTATGCAATTTTTGTTTCATAAACTCCTGTGTCATGTTCTATGTGTCCATCTAAGAGGCAGTTTTGAATCCTCAAATCTTTGGGTCCAAAGAATGGAGATGGACCAGTTGCTTAACTGTGCAGTTCTTATTGTCTTCTGCCATTACTAGTGCACCTACCAGGTCAGGAAAACTATCCAGGCCCTTGTAATTTTCAATGATTTTGGGGGGTAGAAAACATTCACCCAAAAACCCTTCCATATATTTTAAATGAAAAAAAAAATAACCAAAAAGCATCTGAGGTCACACAGGTACAATCAGCACTAGCCACTTCTATCTTAGCCATAACAAATGTAGCCAGTTTTCGGAGAGGAGACATTTATTCTAGGTAACTGCCCACTTATCATCAATGTACCACTTCTGCATTTATCAAATTCCATACAAATCTCAATTTTTTTCACATGCTAACTGATTTTAAATTCCTTCTTGCAGATGTTTTGATTTGAAGATTTTCCTCTTCAAAGTATATTTGAACCTACTATCTTTGGCAATCAGCCCCACATAGTGCACTGATCGAGAAAAACATGAAAATGGAAGGGAGGACTTTTCCTTCCAGCATGAGTGCTCTCGCTGGGGTATCCGGGCCACAAGGCCCCAGTATGGGGAGGGGTGCCGAAGCTTGGAGGACTGACAAAAACAATTAACTTACATAGGTTTTTCCTAAATATTGTCTTTCCAGTATCATGGTTAATTAACATTTTCATTCTCATTTTACAGATTAAAAACTCAGGTTCTGAAATGCTACTTCTTTCTCTTATATGAAAACTATAAATATAAATAAAAGCTAGATGAAAAGAAATAGACCTATTGCCAATGGAAAGAAAACAAAGAGAGGGAAGGGGGAAGTCTAGGGGAAGGGGATGAACAAGAGCTGGGATGTGTTATGTCCATGCATCAGCCCTCCTAGAAGAGCATCATTACATACTGCAAACACATACTAACAAAAAATGAAAGAAAAGAAAATCAAAGGAGATGACAGTTTAAGTCTGTCTGTCTGTCTGTAAAACTGACTTGTTTACTTCACTATTCTCTCTTGGAAGTATTGGAGATGGAGCCCAGGGTCTGAGTTATGCCAGGCAGGGCCCCTAGCACTGAACTACATACTCAGAACATTTAGAATTTTTCTTAGTTTTGAAATTAACGCTAAAAATTCCACTCAGCTCAGCTACTTCCCTTCTAGTTATTTCTCCAAAAAGTTAAAGACATCATGTTACACTGATAGAGGCATACCTATGCTTATAGCAACATAGTTCATAAGAGCTAAATCTTAGAAGGAGCTTATATGCCCATAACAGATGAATAGATAAAATATGGTCTTTACACACAGGAGTACTACTGTGTTGTGAAGAAGAAACTTGTGTCATTTGTAGGGAAATGGGTGTGCCTTCAGGATGTAATATTAAAGAAATAGAGGAGGCACAGAAGATTGAACTTTTCATGTTTTCTCTCACATGAAAAACACAAAATATAAAAAAATAAAATAAAATAGATAACAGGAAATAGGAAAACGTTCCTTTCTGAAATTAAAAGATCAAGAGATGGTGGAAGATAAGGGAAGGAGATGAAAATAATTCAGATGTATTATGTACATGTACCAACTCTTCACAAAGAAGTTAATCATTATATACTGCAAATACATACTACTAAAATAATACAAAATTTCTTTTGAGATGAGGTATCATTGTGCTGTTCATGCTGGCCTCAAAACTTGCAATCCTCTTAGCTCAGCTTCCTAAGGAGCTGGGGTTGCAGGTTTGTACTACCACATTCAAAATTCATTCTGTCTATAAGTTTTAGACATTTTCAGATTGCTAGTGAAGTGTTATAATATCAGGTTTGATTATTATTTCTCATTTATATCACTTAGTTTTATCCATATTTTAAATAGGGAGGTATTGCTTATATATTAAGGATAAAAATGAATTTTATAATCCCTAGTGATATAAAAGCCCTTAGTGCACAAGTATAAGACGGCTACCCGACAGACTCTTCACCTTTTAGACCAGGCATTCACTTCCTCCCTCTTTTGTTTCTATACTCAGGCATTTAGAACACAAAACACTGACTTTTAACAGTGCTCAAAAACTTTTTTGCCTTTTCAACAAACACATTTATAAGTATTTCTTTTTTTCTTCAGCTACATCTCTCAAGTTCCCATAACCCGAAAGTTTTCTTCTATACTATAAATGAACATACTTTTTTCCTAGTTATCAAATTGGAAAAAAGATCGTGATTGTTAAATTAACTTTTGATTGGAATAAAATACTGACTATATGCCTGCAAAAGGGTGTTTAATAACTTAGGGAGTAGTTTCATGCCCATTGATACAATCATCATTTACACCAAAAAAACTTTGAAAATGTAATTCAAAGTATTTTTGGTGTAGGTGGAAGTAGAGATATGTCTCAAAAATTTAATACCTCAAAAAGTTTATTTAACCTAACCCACCAAAACAACTCTCCTAAATAGACCAAATATTTTAACTATTAACCTAAATCTTTTAATTATAAGAAGAAACATGCCTTACAATCAGAGGTTGAGATTATTTTTTAAATGACTTCTAAACTAAAAAGAGTATGCTATTTTCGTTTTGACTTCCTGTTTCATCTTGCCTTATTTTGCATTCATGGCTTCATCCAGAGAATGTGTCTACCACGTGTCCTAATTTAGAAAGGCAACTACACGGGGCCAGGGATATAGCTCAGTGGTTCCAGTGCCTGTCATGCAAGCCCAAGGGCCTGGGTTCGATCTGCGGTAACCACATACCATACTGGGCATGGATACTCATGCCCAGCAGCAATCAGTACCACATACCACAGTGCCAGGCGTGGTGGCTCACACCTGTAATCCCAGCACTTGGGAGGCAGAGGCAGGAGGATTGCTGTGATGTGAGTTTGAGGCTGAGCTCAGGGCCAGCCTGAACCACAAAGCGAGATTCTGTCTCAAAAAAAAAAAGAAAGGCAGCTACACAAACTATCTATTCACCATCAGCACTAGTCAGAGACAACTCCACAGGAGGCTGTAGATTCACTCTGGAATTCTCTAGATATTCCTCTACCCTTTCTCTATCTTTTCTTAGGCAAATGTACTGAGGAAAAACAAAAAGTAAACCAACCCTTTCTTTCTTTCAGTACCCAGACCCACGCTAAAATCTTTTAGCTTTCTGCTCTGCTAACTTATAAATTCTCTGGGAAGTTCCCCTCAAGGGAATCAACCAAGCTATACAAAAAATAGCTTCCAGGGGCCAGGGAGTTAGCTCAGTGGTTCCAGTGCCTGTCTTGCAAGCGCAAGGACCTGGGTTCGATCCCCGGTATCCACATACCATACTGGGCGTGGAGACTCACGCCCAGCAGCAACCAGTACCACATACCATAGTGCTGGGCATGGTGGCTCACGCCTGTCATCCCAGCACTCGGGAGGCAGAGGCAGGAGGATTGCTGTGATGTGAGTTTGAGGCTGAGCTCTGGGCCAGCCTGAACTACAAAGCGAGACCCTGTCTCAAAAAAAAAAAAAAAAAAAAAAAATAGCTTCCAGGTGTTGCCCTCCAGAGCTGCATATCAGCAGATTTGTGTAGAGAAATCAGAGAATATTAAGTAAATATCACAGAGTGTGTGAAATATTTTTTGGAAATATTTTCCTTCCTGCTTTTGTATAGCCATTGCTCTTGCCTTCTAGAAACCTAATATTCTCATGTACTACAATCAATCAAAATCCCAAACCCTCATATCCCTACAAATTAGTGTGATGGGAAAGAAAACTAATGTATGTGCTTATATAGCTGTTAAAAATGGTGAAACACACATTTATACACACATTGCTACGGTTCAAATCTCAGAGGCCTATCAAAGGTTCACGTGGTGGAGACTCGGTGCCAGAAGGTGAGCAAATGGAAGAGAGAGGACCTAGTCTGAGAGTCTGAGCTCATTTTGGTTATACCTTTGGAGAGGATGTAGCATTCTCATATCTTCTTTTCTTTTGCTTCCATGCTCACTGAGTTGAGCAGCTTTGCCATGAGTTCTCTCCAGGATTTGCAGTTTGCTCACAAGCTCAACACAAAGAGGCCACTCAGGCACTAGAACTTTAAAAACCATAGGACAAAATAGTCTTCTTGCCTTTTAAATTTGGTCTGTGGCAGTTTATTATAAATATAAAGCTGAGACATACCTATATAGGTTTATATATTTACATAAGCAAATATATATTACAAAAATATTCTTCTAAGAATAAGCATGTTAGATAAATTCTAAACTCAAGGTGCCTAAAACTGTCAGACACTGATTTTACACGGCTCCAGGCAGCATAACTATAATCAATCAATCAATCAACAGTCAAAAGAAAGATATTTAGTTCCATATAGAAACTTAATAAATTGTATGTATGAAGGTAGACTTTTCTATCATTGGAAACAATAATGAAAAAGTCTTACCAACCTCATATTAAGAACTTTAAAGTGTTTAGAGAGGATTTGCCAGACAATAGGGCCTCTTACAGTCTGGTAATTCTAATGTGTATCCAAACCCTATGACAGGTGTGATTAAAGACAGACTTTTCATTCCCACTCCATATTTAAAGAAATTTTTAAAAAATTGTGATCAATTTAAACTACAGAAAAGTAGTCATAGAATCAATAAATTTCAACCCCTCTTATTTTTCTAAAAAATGTATCCACAACTGCATTGCCTAAGTAAAGCTCACACAGCTACTACTTGGATGAATTCTGGCAGAAAAAAAATATAACCCACAATTTAAACTGATATTTTATCTTCTTCATGGGTCAAATTCAACAAAATAATAAAACAGTTTGCCACTTCAGCCACAGATATTACACATACAAAATATACATGTACACAAAAACAGTATGTACACATGCAGTTGCATAAAAACATTCTATTTTCAATAGTAATATAGTTATGGCTGCATATTTAAAATGTAAAGCATAAAAATTATCTGTGTACATTATAATTATATTCTATATGGGATAAGAAAAATTTATACATACACAATGTTTATGCCTAGATTTACAAATTTTATATAATTACATATATTTTCAATAATAATTTCTTCATCTCCACCTCAACACTTGTTTTAAAACATGTTCTCAAAGAAGAGCGTTTTATCCATGTTGTTGGGACATGATACTTAGTCAGTTTGAGTTTATTATCTCTGTAAAGTATATATCAAGCTTGAAACAGAATTCCTTAACATTAAAATAAACATTTGTATTTTCCCTTTGTGTATAATGTAGTTTTGTAAATAAATTTGATGACATGCTTAGAATAATACACACATATATACATATAATCTTGAAGTCATAGCTTCATGCATATATATTAAATATATCTTCATTTTTCTTACTAAATTTTGTTCTTATTACAAAATGTTTATATGTATCCAAAATAGTTACTAATCAGCAATACTGTCTTCTTCCTTTCAAAGAGAAAGTTTTTTACCATCATAGATTTTGTGAAGAATCTAATACAATGTACTGCTCATTTTTTAAGGTAACACAATCATCATCATCTGCTATTTTGGTGTTGAATTTATAAAACACCAAAATCTCATAGCGCCTTGCTCATGTCTCACCAATATGTCCACTGTCTTTGTTCATATCTAGGTGTCCCCACAGGCTCAGGCACTCACAAGTAGGCCTCTTGGGGGGTAACTGGAGCACCAGCCATGGTACTTACCTCTGATGAGTCTGGTGCAAAATGGGATTTGGGAGGAGGAGCCTGGTTGGAGGGGATGGGTAACAGTGCTAAGGCCCAGGAGGGTGTGTCCCCTACCTGCTTCCCTTGGCATCCCTTTCTCCTTCCATGCCAATTTTGCCTTGTTGTCAGCCACTTCTGGACTGAAACCTCTAAAAGCTGTGACAGAATCAACCTTCCTTTCTTGTGAGTATCAGATACTGTATCTCAGTGATGACAAAGTAACTAAGACATCCACCTTCCACCTACAACAGCACAGGATAACATCTCGCCAGCCCGCTTCTCTATCCAACAGCCTGCATAGCTCATATTTCTCAGTACCTTGAAGCCAAATCTCCATAGAGAAGTGGAGGGATACAGGGAACATAGGTATTACCTAAAGCATTTCGTAAACATCCCTTCTCTGAACTACTAGAACTCTGCTGCACGTCCAGCGAATGCCAATTGCAGTGACTCAGGACTACATTCTGGTAACCTTACAGAACCCAGGGAAAGTAATAGTATCCTCTCTGAGGATAACCTGGAAACAGGCTGGCATAAATGTATAGGTCGCAATCTAAAAACACAGTAGTATCATGGAGTCTTTCTTGGAAATGAAATTTTACAGGGCAGGAAATTTTAATGCAGGGAATAACATCACTGTCCTTAACCAACTGGAAGCCATCTCATTAAAGCTCAAAATGTGCCATGATTACTTTTAGCACAGGTTTTATAATTATACATATCACACATTGTTTTCACTTGACTCACAAATTTTAATCTTTAAAGCATGCTAAAATTTCTCTTGGGTTTAAATAGGTCTTACTGGCTTTAAACAACTGACTAAGATCCATGTCCCAGAGTATTGAGTAGATTCCAGATTCACAGAATAGCAAAAACAATTCTGGGCAACAAAAACAAGGCAGAGGGCATCAAAATTTCTAACCTAAAATTATTTTAAAGAGTTACTGTGATAAAAAACAGAATGATACTAGCAGTAAAATAGGCCTTAGGATGAATGGAACAGACTAAAAGAGGCAGAAACAACACAAAACATGTTTACCCACTTTATCTTTGACAAGGGAGCCAAACATGTTCATTGGAGGAAAAACAGACTCTTTAATAAATGGTGCTGGGAAAATCTGGCTTTCTTTATGCCAAACATTAAAACCAGACTCTTGTCTCTCACTGTGCATTAACTAAAATGAAAATGGATCAAAGATCTAAATATTAAAATAGAAACATGTATGTGCTGGAAGAGAGAACAGGTAGAACTTTTGAGGCATAGCGGTAGACCAGAACTTCATGATCAAAAACCACACTGCATGGGAAATAATAAAAAGAGAACTGGCTACTGGGATCTTATCCTATTTCAAAGTTTTTACACTGTAAAACTAACCACCAATAGAGTGAAGCAATCCATAGAGTGTAAAAAAATTGTAGCCAGTAGTCCCTCAGATAAAAGACTAATATCTAGAACATACAAAGAATTGAATAAAATCAGACCTCCCCAACTAAAAATGGGCATCTGGAATGAGCATTTTTCAGATGCAAAGTAAAGGCAGCTAAGAAATAGATCAAGGGTCATCTAAGAGATGCTGATGGAAAGAAAACAACACTGAGATTCCACCTCACTCCAGAAAGAGTGGCTATCATCAAAAAGTCAATCAACAACAAATGCTGGTGGGGCTATAGCAAAAAAGAAATGCTGCTCTACTGTTGGAGGGAGTGCATACTAGTGCAACCACTGTATAAATCAGTATAGAGATTCTCCAAAATATTATTAGAGGTCTCATTTGACCCGGCTATTCAGCTGCTGGGCATCTTACAGAAACAATTGAAAGGATCCTACCACAGTGATGTACATGCACTCAGGTTTACAGTAACATAGTTTGTAATAGCTAAATCTTATGAACAACCCCAATGCCTATCAGTGGATGAAAAAATAAAAAATGTGTTTAATACAGTGGGGTACTCTTCAGCCATAAAGATACATTTAAAACATTTATATCTAAATGGATGCAACATAAGATGATACTCTTAAATTGGCCACACATTTGTAAATATCATAGTCTTTCTTGTGTGAGAAACTGAAAGGGTAAATAAGGCCCAAAATATATAATATGTGGTATGAAACAGAAATAAAGGGAAAAGTAATAAAAGGAAGAGAAAAGAAAAAATAGGAAAAGATGGAAAAAAATAGAAACAAACTTTTGAAAATAAGGAAGGGGGACTAAAGAAAAGGGATTAAGAGCAAAAGAAGAATCAAAAAATACTATGAACAGGTATAAACTGTCTGTGACAAATGTGATCTTTCTATTGTCTATCAATCTCTCTACATATTTGCATACATAAATATATACAGAATTGTACCAATAAAATTAATTTTAAAAATTATACTGATTAGTACAAATTCAGCTGAACCAACTCTGCTAAGGTCTGATATAGAACACATTTCACAGACTCTTAAGGCCTTTCATGTCTCCATAAACATGTTAGTCTGTGCACTTTGAAAGCAACCTCATTCCTCAATAAGCTACTGAATCAGATACAGCATACTACCTGAAAACAAGAAACTGTCATGACATCCTGGTCTTTTAAAGTTTTGGCAGAATGATTTGAAGTTCTGGGTTCATTAAAATATTCATAGTCATTTAAGAGATTTTATTAAGTGGCCCACAGAACATGGGAAGTGGAAGCAAGGAAATCACTGAAGGGTGTACTCTTCTTCATTAATTTATTTATTTTTAAAATGCTACCTTAGTTATTTAATCTCGACAGATTCTCTTCTAGTTTCATTTCTTGAATACAGACAGAAAGAGTCATAGAATACCTGTGTTCATACCACAACTTGAACAGATTATAGACCAGAGACTCTACACTTGAACAACTAACCAGTCAGCCACTCCACTCTCATGTGGAACACATGAGAATGAGTACACTCTGAACTGATCTGACTGCCATCTCAACTGTATCTCTCAGGATCTTCTCAGCCTGGGGCAATAAGCTCAATAAGCCAACGTGCTTGAATAGTTCTTCGTTATTTTTCTCCCAGGAACCTCATATATAAACATTCACCAATCAAAAAAGCTCTGATTTCAACATATATCAATGATATGACCACTTCTTATCGCTCTCAAAGTCACTAAACTCTTAAAATTGTAGCTGCTAAATTTCAATGTGCATCAGAATTTCATGGAAGATTTATTACAACTCAGATTTCTGAGCCTTATTGACCACTTGTTTCTGTCTTAGCAATTTGGGGAAGAGCATGTAGGTCTTGCTGCTCTACATAGCCCTCTTGAAAACTACCATCCTATTAAATGACCACTATCCCTTCTCTAGTTAATTTCATAGACTTCTCTGCTTTCCCCTTCTTCATCTCTTCTCCCCTGAAATTTGTTCTTTGGAAAGTAGCTCAAATGACTTGCTTACTCCCCTGTCTAAATGTGTCAGTCCTCAGCGTGAATCTTCCCTCTATGACTTTCATCTTGTACAGAATGGAATCTACATGCTCTAAAATGATCTACAAAACTTTACAGTACTAGCTTCTCCTATTACCTCCCAAAAATCTCTAACATTTTCACTATGATACTGAAAGATATTCTATGAACATGCCAATGCCTTTTCATGTAGGTGCTGCTTGGTTTGCTGGCCTCCACCTGCAGCACACAACAGCATGGAGCGTCCCTTCCGTGTGATATTTTTAGTTTTCTCTTAGCACTCAAAGATATCTACAATTTAGGAAATGTATTTACAGATTAGGTGTGTGTTTTCTTCTATGAAAATGTAGTTGAAAAAGCAGTTTTTCATTGGATTCTCAGCAACTGGAACAGCTTCTCACACCAACTTCTGGTGCTACATTATTAGGTCAATTGTTGGAGACCACCAGAGAGTATTGGCCTAATAATGAAAGGACTATGAAATGAAGAACTATGTTAAATTCCAACTACCTGACAGGATTAGGAGCATGGACTATTGCTAATTAATAAATACTACTAGGTGAAAATGAAGTGGACTCTGAGAACTGAAAACTTATCTTGATTAACACAAGAGTAAGAACTTGCCTAGAAAGCCAAGTTAACATTTTGTACCCAGGTAGCTGTAATTCTTTGCATTGTATTAAGCAATAAATGAAGTAAACCAGATTTTTTCTGTGATAAACATATTCACCACTGATTTATAGAAGAAGTTATTTAGGTATAGGGTGAACTTTATTAAAATTGATTTTATTGGTACATTTTATACACACATCATGATCACATTTGATATCAAGAATTTGAACCAGTTTATAACTTAATTCTCATTTTTTCCTATTCCCTTCCCACCCTACTACTGTCCCTCTTCCCCCTATGTGCATAAGCTTTGCTTTTTCTACCATATAAAATAGAGTATTACTCTGCCATATAGAATGATGTATGGGTCATTTATACTCCAATGAACATACTCATAAGTGAAATAAATAGGTCACAGATGTGTAAATATTATATCTTTTCTCTAGTATGAGAAACTGAAGATGCAAATAAGTTCAAAAATGTATAATAGATATTGTGAAATAGAAAATATCCTAAACCAGATGCGCATGTTTTAAATCTCACACTTTGGGAGACTGAGGCAGAAAGATTTTAAGTTCAAATCTAACCTGGATAACTCAGGAAGATTCCACCTCAAAAATACATTTTTTTAAACTGGGAATATAACTTGGTGTGTAGGTTCTGAATTCACTCCCTAGTAATGAAAAAAAAAATGTGCATTGTTCTCATCAACACCATTCAGTGAACACATTTTTTGATAGGTTTTAAGAGGAATGAAAGACAGTTTCGGAGGTTTTTGCAAATTGAGTAAGAAAGAAAGACATCACAAAACAAATGACAAAAAGACTTTAGAATTGCTGAGCAGTAGCACTAGAAGTTTAGTGTTACTATCTGTAATAAATTAGCATGATTAAATTAAGGAAATTTCTTGATTTCATTTTATAGGAATGTCATATATTAAATGAATTTTGGTATTGTACTTTCCAGCTGGAAGAACAAACACTTGAGTACTTGATCCCTATCAGAAATTTCACCAAGTTCCCTCCTAGGGATGACCACATGACAGCATACATAGAGTGTTGACTCCACTGAGTGACATAAGTGAGATAGCTTTGCTGTCTATTACTTTCCCATAGCCTGAATTCAATATGTATCTCTAAATATAAGTTTGATCAATCCTAAATGTCCCACGATTACAGGCTGACTCATCCTCGTCTAGATCTCTACACCAGTTAAATTCTTTTCTTGGCCACTCACAGGCTTTCTGTGGGACTTTCATCAGAGACTACATGCTTAATCAATGTACTTTGTAATCATGCAGATGAGGTTGGAAAATACTCTGTAGTCAACATGGATTACTGTTTTAAAGAAAAAATGCTAACTTTCAAATTCATGAGCTTTCTGTACAAAATTCTATTTTTTTGCTCCTCACAGCCACTGCTGCCTGTTCAAAGGTTGAAATAAGATAGTCATATTTATATAGTATCTTTCTTTCAAAGAGCATAGTGACCTTTATCATCCATCCTCACAGTATTCTTGGAGGAACAGGTATTATTCTCATTTAACAGCTGACAAAATAGTCACAGGAGGTGAAGTGATCCTGTGAGATTATGTTCCTTTATATTCTTGTTAGCAGCGACCTAACATAGCAAAATGCTTTATGAAATATGCACCTCTTGGGAAACACAGCTATTCTAATTGTGGTTAAGTCTCAATCCCCAGGGTTGGACTGGTTTAACAAAACAGAAAGTGAAGTTAACAGAGAAAACATGTATTATTACATCTACTAAATATCATGTAATAATATTAAAAGAACACAACATTCATGTATACTTAAATTTTTAATTAAGAATATATCTTTAACTGTGTGTAATCCTAGGACTTCAGAGGCTGAAACAAGATAATGAGTTCAAGGTTAATATGGACTACATCATGAATTTAAGGCCAATTTGAACTACATAGAATGAGATCTTGTCTCAGTAAACCAAGAAGAAAAGGAGGGAGGCAAGAATGGGAGAAGAAATAATTTTGGCTCAAGTCCTTAAAAATAATTTCTCCATTATATTTCAATATCTTCTTTACTTCAAAAACAGTGGCTTTCCTTTTAAAGCATCTGTTAACTCTACTTACTATATATAAACAACATAAAACAAAATCATAAGGTTCAAATATGAAAAAATATCAATCAGAAGTAAGATAATCATTTTCTGATTTCATAAAAACCACTCACTAATTTTTTACTCTCAGCATGGCAGTCATATATCAGCTAAACAATTTCAGAGACCCTAGTAAGCTATCTACCCTATGATTCCATGTCAAATATTTATTCAACAATCCAGGCCAATTTTTATATGCCTTCCTTCAGTTAGGTTCTGGGATTTCTGAGACTTTCTCAAACAAGCAGGGAATGTGTAAAAAAGGATGAGGGAGTAATTACTTCATTGTGATCATTATAGTAAGTGCCTTTAGGAATCACTTTACTTAATCACACCACTCAACAACCCCAGGTCCTGCCTCCAGAACCATTAGCTCTCCCTGGGCTTTCCCAAGTACCTCAGGCAAATTGCCCAAGAGCAGATTAAAGTACAGATTACAGAATCAGCTGGTCATGGGCAGGTGCTGAAAAGCTGTATTTCTAACAAGCTCCTGAGTGAAGATGTGTAGATCACAATTGTACTTGGCCTATCTGGGTTCTCACTGAGGGAAACAAGGTGGGAAGAGTTTAAATGACTGGAAAATGAGTACAGAAATGTTACCAGCATGGGTACTGATCACCCATTTGTATTCCAAATCCAGCACTCTTCAGTGCAGTTCAGCAAACAACAGTTGAGGGGCAGCATTGGCATTAGCCTGGCCCTTTCCTTTGCCTACAGCCTGTGGGGCATTTATCAAATGCGGCCTTTGGAGTCTAAGATTCTGCCTATCTGGTCCTTTTCTGCAAAAGTTTGCCAAACTCTGCTATTGGTCACTTGGCTACATTATCAGACTAATTTGTTTTAGTTCCTGGAGGCATAAGTAGCTAATGTTCTAAAATTCTTTAGGATCCTTGGGCCTACCATTGCTTGTCCTTTCATCTTCAACTTTTAGGACATACAACTTTCTATGTTATATGTGGGAGTCAGGGGAAGAGGACTCAGCTAGAACCCTCATGGCAAACTCCAGTCCCCTATGAGTCCCACAGCAAAAGGATTAACATGCAACAAACAATGAAGTTGGAACTTGAGAAAAAAGGCTGAGCCCAGGCTTGACTCTTGCTACTCTGAGCAGTGGCAGCAGAAGGCCAAATACCACAGCAGCAGAAAAGACCACCCACCCCCCAGGTCTATGCACTTTTATTGGTACCAAGCCTTCACCCTTATAATCTTAGCATGCATAAAACAGTGTAGTCATCCATAATAATCCCAGTAGCTGATTGCACAGGATAGAGCAGACATCCATAAATTCAAGTAAGTAAGTAGTAAGTTTGAGTAAGTCATCCATAGTTCCTGACAGTTGTACATTTGCTTTATGTACTCATGATCTAATTTTTGAACAATGGCCTTTAGAGTAATCTTTTGAATACTTGAGCAAGAAATAGTCAAGATGGATCACTCAGATGCAGAAGAAAACAGTAAGACTTGCATATGTATTTATTTTCACATTGTTGTTTAAACTGATATATATATATATATATATATATATATATATATGCATATGCCTTATGATGATCCTTAAGTGACCTCAATAAATATTTCATGAGTAAATAGCCATAATATCTACAATGCTCATTTAGTATTTTTTTCCTTTTAACATAGTCAACTTTTATTAAGTTTTCACCATGTTGGATGGAGGAATATAGTAAGAAAATTAAAAAGTTGCTTAGAAACAAGGAATGGAAAATACTTTCTTCAAGGTATGGACCATAGAGGAGCATTGAAATAGATCATCATTGGCAACAGAACATTATATGAAAGACCCCTCTACTAGTATATGGAAACATGAAAATCCAGGCCTTAGAAACAAATTATGGACAACTCACATACATACAGTTGAGTAAGAACAGGGAAAAGCATCAGAAGTACAGAGGTGACAGAGGAAGAAGAAAAGTCTCCGCAGATAGTCCATCAAAGTAGCAAGTCAAGCTGACTTCCCTGAAGGCAAGAAGTAACACCATCTCCAAGTTGCTAAATCCTCCCAGGTTACCTCTAATAGGGAAACCCTGGATTGAGTTCAAGAAATTTTTTCTTCTCTTGAAGTACCAGAATCATTACTCTAAAGTGTAAAATTTTAACTTTAAACTTCTAGGGAGATTTCTCTCAGTTCACACAGTCTCTACAAATTCTTTTATGCATAACTCCTTCAAAGTAGGACTTTTTCACATAATTTGCCAATTCACTCTTAGAAGTGAATGACATTAAGAGACTCACTAACTTAAGAGGGTGCCATAGATATGGAGATTCAACTTCAGTATTGTTCCTTAACTATAATGTTCACTGGAGTGAGATACAATGATAGTTCCATTACACATCTCTTGGATTTTATTCTTCAGGTAAGACATTCAGATACTTAGATTGAAAAAAAATCTACCATGTTTTAAACAGAGTTCACAATGCTAGCTAATCTATTCCCACTTGTAAACTTGGCAGCCATCCTGCTAGATACATAGTACATTCAATGCAAATGAATAGGACCCGGATGATGTTTATTTACATTGATTCTTCTCAAACTACTTGCAGAAAACAAAAAATTTTGGTTTGAATTTAAATTTTCCAAACTATTCATGATCACAAAAAACATAACAGAATTATAATTACAGAAGCAGTAAATGAAAACCATACCAAATGCCCACTTTTGTTTGTTTCAATAGACATACAATTGTCACCAAATTGCTGTGAAAGTTTACTGACGTGAACTCTTAGATTTTGTATGTATTTTGCTACAGAGAAATAACAAAGAATTCACAGAGTGGCAGAAATCCACAGCCCCCAATTTGAGCAATACCCTTCTATCCGACACAGGTCTTTTCAGAGCAATATTTTACATGCTGGAGCTTACAAAGCACTTTAAAAAAAATTACTTAGCACTTACTGGTAGGCTTATCATGCCTTAAAGCTCAGGCTAAATGAACTGAACTCAACTCTAATGCTGATGGGATTTACTGGATCAGAATGTGAGCTTTACTTACCACTCACCACTTGAGGCAAATGCTTCACTGTGTAAGTTTCACTTTTCTTGGCTAAAAAAATGAAATAAGGACAGAACAAACTCAACAGTGTAATTTTGAGAACTGAATGAGAAATACATAAAAATGCTTAGGACACATTTCAGTGCCTCAGAAATACTCAGGTATTGGTGGTTACCCTTATTGACTACAATAAAAAACACCTTTGTTATCATTTTTATTTATTACCTTACTCTGTTTTCTCTCCCTTCTTTCTCTTTCTCATATTTTAACACTGTGCTGCATGTCAACACTGTCCAGTGATCTTTTTCTTTGAAAAACTATCCTTAAGATTTTTCGTTAAATCCAATAATAGAAGAAGTGCTCAGGGAATGTTTAATCTCCACGGCATTTTCTTTCCACCTCGTCCTTCAGAGCACCTAGATCCTCTGCTCCAAGTCAGCATGCATCATCCAAGAAGGAAATGAAATGAATACACCTTCATCTGAATCAAAAACACTGTATTCTAAACACAATGAGTGCTCAACATACATGATATTTTCAATGCAAAGCAAATCTGGAAATTTTAGCACAGATTTGCTGCAATCTATCAACATGTTAATTTCACAGAATTCAACCACAGCAACAGGGTTTCTATGTTCAATTAATTTAATTGACTTGTTTTTGTCAAATGAAACTTTAGAACCAGAGGTCATTTGAGAAAATAAAAAATTTCTAAAATCTAATTTGATAGACAAGTATTAGAGAAGGATGTGATGTTCTTTATATTGAATAAAAATTTAGCCTACTCTCCCATAATATTAAGGCACAGTGCTGCCTTGAAACAAGGCAATCTATCAAATTTTAAGAGCTTACTTCAAGGATTTCACAGATATGCTGACCATCATGTTGAAACTACACTGACTTTGGCTAATCAATACACACTTGGACATGGCCGCAAGTGGCACACAAAGAATAATTATTTTGCAATTTAAAAAGTAAAGCATCTTTTCTTATCTTGGGTATATTCAACTATTTTGGCAATATATCGATCTGACAGAATCTTTACCACACTGGTCATGCATTATATATAATTCTACTTAAAAGTACAACTACCTGATTATTTGCTACAATTAAGAGAATGAAGCACACAAGTAAAAATAGTTTTAGCAGTTCTTTGTGTCATTTCAAAAAAATATCTTTCTTACTAGGTTGTTTACCTTGGGGTTACTTAATATAGTACCTATCAATTTTCACTTTTAAATCCATAAATATTATTTATAGATCATCCATAACAGTCATAGGACAACATGTACTTTGAGTGGAATTCAATATCATGTCCTAAACATAGTTAACCACAATGTAAGATTAAAGAAAAGATTAATTCTCAAAGAAATACATTTGGACCAGGGAATGCAACTCAGTGATGCTGTGCTTGTCTGACAAGTACAAGGTGTGACTTCAATACCTCCAACAAGATGCCTCCCTCTTGTATAGTTCTTTTCATGACACTTCTTTTATCACCAGTGTGGAGGACAACAATTGATTTATAACCCTCCCATAATCTAATGATAGATTAACAACAATTAATCTATTCCATAAATATAGCACCTTCCCATGTGTCGACAGTAAGTCCTTAGAGTATGCCAGTAGTCAAAAAGGAAATATAATGAAACTTGGGTAAAATATTTAGCAAGAGGGAGAAGTGTTTTGTTTTTTTGTTTTTCACTTCTAAAATGGTATTTTGGGCTAATTTGTCTTTTTTATAACAAAATAGTTGAGGCTGAGTAATTTTATAAAGAAAGGGTTTTTATTTAGCTCAGTTTTGGAGACTGAGAGTCCATGAAGCAGCCTTATCTGTTTGATAGCTATTGAAAGCTTTCTGACCATGCCACAATATGGTAGATGATACTGTATTGTTAATCTGTACAAAAGCAAGGAGTGGGATATGAAGAAGAAACAGGAGGACTCAGAATTTTTAAAAATTACAATCTGTTCTAACAGGTGTTAATTCATTCCTGTAATTCATTCCTACCCTGCTTTAGGAGATACATATTATCCGTTACTTTTAACCACCTCTTAAAGGTCCCTGCTGAACTTTAATACTGATTGCACGAGGGACTAAGCTTCAAGAACTCTGAAATTTGGGTAACTGACCACATCAAAATTAGAGTAAACACCCAAATAATTTTCTCCTCCATAACAGGGACAGAACCTGGAAGTTCTGTTCAAGAAAACTGACTGGATACCTGTGATGGATGATCTTTTCATAGGGATCAAGAGTTATGCTCACGGCGGCAGGATAGACCTTTTACTGTATTCCTAGGAGCTCTTCTCAAACCCTTTCCATGACTGAAACAGTCTATTACAAGTTGGAAACACTAAAAAACAAGACTACAAAACCTGTGCACAAATACACTGGATTAGTGGAGAGAAAAATGTCACCAGTTCTTGACAACCCTGACTCCTGTGAGACCTACAAGACATCCTTTCTGTACTTCCAAAGGAGGCCTGAGCTTCTCCAGTGAACACACTGTGATTCTTTTCTTTCACGCAGAATGAATATTCAGTCTCATCAACACATCCATAACAGAAAACCTTCTGAACCTTCTGCACTCTTGAAAAGGCTAACATAACATTTTAAAAGTAAATTAATATTAAAAGAATTCTTTTTAGTCAAACTGAACCAAATGACCATTCATAGACTAGCTGTTATAACTGGGCTTTAGAAATGTCCTTTATTTTTAAATTAATAAGTTTCTGGCTTCTATTTCAAAGTGAAAAGTTTATATCCACTCAGTCTCTGATGATCAGCTCTTGTTTCATCAACCGTTTCAACATGTGCACTCACAAGGCTAAACTAAACTTGTGAGAAACTGACTCATGATAGAAATTCTTAGAAAAAGAAGGGGTGGGGAAGGAATACCTGACATCCACTGTATCCCCAGAATGACATTTAAATATTTTTCTTTTTTATATGGCTATTTCCATCAAAACAAATGAAAACAGTCTATGTAAGGAAGGAATTTATTATCTATCACACTGTCAGTACATTTTTGAACTACCACAACATTGTTCTGTAGCAATGACTATTAATAAAAATAAATTTATTAGCAGAAAATTATTCTTGTCCTTAGCCTTTATTAGGAATTAAGGGAAATCATTCTTTAAGGGTAAAAGTATGAACTCTATGGAGTATGGATTTTGATACTATAGCCTGTAAAGCCAATTATATTTCATTTTCCTTAGCTTCCTGGGGAATTCTAAAAATTAAAGAAAAGTTCTATTAGTGTATCTATAAACATTTTATGACACATGTGGTGACCAGCAATTCTTTTTCAGATTTTGTTAGTTTTGGGGAATACAAATATTTTTTAGTTGAAATCTTTATTGGTACATTACATATACACATCGTGGTTGTACTCAACAATGAGAATTTGTACCAGTATATGACACAGCTTAATTCTCATTTTTTCCCATAGCCCTACTCACCCTACTCACCCCCACCCCTTATATACGTAAACTTTGTTTCCTTTCTTTTTTGTTATAATCGCATTATTTTTGTCCTTCACCCTATTTCACTTTGAGTATTTTCTATTTCACAATATATAACATACAATTATAGAACTCATTTACATCTTTATTTTCTCATACCAGAGAAAAGATGCGATATTTACTTATCTGTGACCTATTTATTTCACTTATGAGGATATCCTCAAGGTATGTCCATTTGATAAGAAAGCTGTGGTTCTTCTACAGAATGGAGTATTACTCTGCCATAAAAATGTAAGTTTGAATCATTTATACTTAAATGGGATATAAATATTTTTGAAGGAAGACATATCTTTTCCTCCTTCATGATCTGTACATTTTCATAGAAGACTTAGTTCATCTCCACTCCAAAATACTATATTATGTACATACTGTACTCCTTTCAGTATTTATTTTTCTTCCTTCTCTTCAAAAAGTGAATTGATCAGTGTGAGTAAAAAGTACTCGCAATCTACTGGGCTGACAAGAAGAGGAAATTTTTTTAAATCTCAAAATCTGATACAGTTATAACAAGCTGCTCTTACACTTCATCAACTTATAGATTTATGAAACTATTTTGTGTGAAAAAATCCTCCCCCAATCCATCAATTCTTGGTCACAGAGCATATAAACAGAATGTCAACAGTCACCCACTGTCCCGGGGAAGCGCCCTTCCACTGATCCCTTCAGTCCTACATGCTAGCAGCCTCTTCTCTCTTAGCCCAGAGTGGTTCTGCATTCCTCCTTGCTATCTCCTTGTTTATCTGAAACTTGAAAATATTTTTAATGTTGGGCCCCTACATCATCCCTTTTTACTGTGCTGTTTCTTTCCTGTAAGATACTTCAGATTGATACATATTGTAATATCATGAGAACACACCTTAGTCTGATAATGCCCACTTATCTGCCTTGTACAGAAACTTTGCATTTAATCTCAAGTCCACTGAGAAAAGCAGAGCTAAGAGATGAAGAAAAAGAGATAGTTACATAAAATCTGTCTTTTTTCAGTCATGGCTGCATCTATGTCTCAATTCAGTAATCCCGAGACATTCTAGTTACAGGATTTCACTTATTTTCATTTTCACTGAGGTATGTTGGGTGGGGCTTTTGACACCTGCAACTGAAAAGAGAAGCATAGTGTGCATAATACACCAGATGTAGTGCTGAGAACTTACCAGATTCTGCCGCATCAGTAAAAATAACAAGGTTTATGAGGAGAACTGGACTGAGTGTAGAGCATCCAAAATCTGTAAAAACCTCAATTCTTTATCTCCCCAGAAAAATTAACCATAATATATCATTATCTCTGTTCAACGAGAAAGCTACAGTAAGCAATGTTGCCCAAACACACTTGGGATAGTTTATGATCAAACATGGTTTTTGAAGAAGGTCATAAAGTGCACGGGTATTGTGGACATTAGGATAACACTTTGCTGTGATCAGCTGTGAAATTTACTTTTTGTTGAACTATTGTTTAAGGGGCACAGATCCTCCAGGGCCTAAAAGAAGTATATAAAGCAATGTGGCTTTCACATTATGCTGATCTCATTACTCTATATAAAAGTAACTTACAAGATACTTCACAGTGCACAAAAGTGTGTTGTACCACAATAAACTGTAGCCCTGTACAGCTATCATTTTCCCTTTGTTAGTTATTCCGCTGGGAATTTTAAAAGGTATACATGTTGCAGTCTTTCACTAATACTACTATATATTGTAATGAACACATACGAATCTGTTTTTTATCTCCATGCAATCTTCCTGTCTCATTTGGTTTGTCACAAAAATTTCTTGCTGCAGCATCATATATGCAGTATCTTAATGCACCATAAATAACCTAAAATAATCTACTATTTCATGTCCTAGGATGGCAGTTGTTCTGAAAAATTGTTCTGAATAGTTCCTTGAGGTGTTGGATGAGATGTTTCTTTATTTTTAATTGAAAATTAACACAACAAACATATTTATATCCTGAGTATTACATTTTAGTTTAACAGTGAGGGCATTTAAAGGAAATTCAGTATTAGAAGTTGAGAGATACAAATCGGTGAGATGTACTCTAAATTATTTTTCATTTCCTGCTAAGCAAACAGCTAGCTTGTATTTCCCAGCCTTATTAACAGTCACTCATGGTCTCATAAGTGATAGCTGGCCAAAAGACAGTGAGTGATACGTGACCTTTGTAAACTTAACACAAGGAATTTTCTTACTGTACCCTTGCTTCTCTCATCTTCTCTGTTAGTGGCCATCACTTGTCATGTATCATAAACAGCAGGTCATCTGACAGTTAAGTGGCTGAGAGGCTACCATGACACACAGAACTACTTTTATACTTTATGGAATAGAAATAAGATTGGACTGTGTTAAGCTACAGAGAATTTTAGATTTATCCATTATAGCAGCTTTTGTTACATCAGGAGACTTAACTGATATGAATAGCTTGTGTTGTACACTATATACATATGTTTAAATTATGGACCTAAAGGGGTAGAAGAAAGATATATTTATGTTTATCCACGTGTTACTTTGCAGGCAGAAGAGTGCTCAAGTGTAACAGGAAGGAATGTAGGTCTGTCACCCTTGAGCCTCTCAGTTTCTTTCTTCAGTTGATATGTGCTTTAGCCAAGACACTTGAGCTTTCAAGGATCATAACACTACCAAAATTATTTTAAATTGAAAGGGGATTATTTTCAGGGACATAGATTTTTATTGAATTCATGAGCAAGAACATGAGCTTTGTACAAAGAAACTAGAGTCTGTCAGCAACTGGGCTACCTTGTGCTGCTGAGCTGCAGTTCATTTCCTGAGTGTCCACGTTCCTACCCTCTGTCTGCTCACTGGCAGCACTGGCCCACTCTTCGTGCTCATGGTTCGTTGGGTCACCAAGTGAATATCACTGTTACGGGATAGCACTTTCTGAGCTGAGACTGTACATTCAATGGAAATGAATGAGCATATGTGGCTCTGCTAAAAACTAAGATAATTTCTCATTACAGTCTGGTAAGGAAGCCTCATTTAGTCTTGATTATCCTTGGATTTATGATGCACTCTGCTGCAGACCAATTACTCTTTGCCTTAGAAGGCTGCATGTGAAGATCCTTACCTATGAGTCAGGGGCAACCTTTAATCCAGACATCAGTGAATACACTCTGAACTAAAAGGCAGTCATGTTTAGAAAGCTTCTGATTATACTGTGTCATGAAGGAAAGGCGAGAAATAAATGTTGCCAACCGCTGTTTCTGAGCATGTCCATCTAGGGGTCTCTTTTGGCTCCCAAAACATCTGTGGTAGCAGGTGGACTCTTAGGTCACCAACTGCTTTCTTCAGTTAGGAGCTGTAGTGTAGTTCATCTACGATGCCAGCCAAGGATGAGTCCTTCTTCTGCTAGAGCTAATCTACTCTAAAAAGAGTACAGGAAGAGATTTCATCATGACATTTATATCACTTGCGTATTATTATTATTATTTTTGGGGGGCCAAAATCACGATTTTTTTTTTCAGTCTTGCAGAATGTTTTGAGATAGGGACCCACTAAATTTTCCAGGATAGACTCAAATATATGATATCCTGCCTCAGCTTCCAAGAGTGCTGGGATTATAGGCATTTTATGAGTTTAATATGTGTAATCTTTTGAAAGCTTTGAAATATTTCCTATGTTTTTTAACTTTGTTGATAACAACCCTCTCATTTTTTTTTTATGCATCATCTCAGTTTTTCCACTGATTGGCAATTTAAATGCATTCAAATGTGGGCAGAGATTATATACTCATACTACAAGCAAAAACTTTCACATGGAATTTTCCATTCTTCCAAATATTTTCTTGAGCATTACCTGTCTTCTGGGTTATATTTGTTCAATATGGTAAACCCCATATTTTGATACAGCTAAAAGTATCAAATTATATAGTCTGTTTATTTTATTTGTATTTAACTAGGAATCTCAAACATGTACTAAATATTTTATTTTATTGTGACTTAGATCTAGAATGCCCCTAAAAGCTTCATATGTTCAGAGCTGGGGATTTGAGACAGTGATTGGATTATGGGGCTGCTGCATGCATCCACTGAGGATTAATGCACAGACACACTCACAGCTCAGTGTGCTGCTAGGGGCTGGGCTCAGCTGGAGACAGGTCACTGTGAGCATGAAAGGCACATCTGAGCTCTTTCTTGGCCTTTCCACCAGGCTGTTTCTGTTCTGAAACTGGGAGACTATGGACTGAAACTGTGAGCCAAAAACATACTTTTTGGCTTTAAGTCGTGGGTGTTGAGTATTGTGCTTCAGAAAACTAAAAGTGACTAAGAAAGATTTCTGATTTTACTCTGATTCTGTCTCTTCAAACAGAACAACCTCCTGAAATGATTTTTCATTTCCTTGATTTGTACCTGCACACTCCCAAGTTCAATCATGAACCCCACCTTCTAAAAGAGCACAGTCTTTCTATCTTTTTTATTTGCTTGTTTGTTTTGAGACAGGGTCTCACTTTTGTAGTTCTGGCTGGTCTTGAACTTAGCCTTGAACTCACAGCAATCCTCCTGCCTCTGCCTCCCAAGTGCTGGGATTACAGGTGTGAGCCACCACACCCAGCACTGTGGTATTCCTTCTGATTGCTGGTAGGCATTAATCTCCACGCCCAGTGCTGTTGTATGTGGTTACCAGATGGAACCTGGGGGCCTTGCACTTGCAAGGCATGTGAGGGAAGCACTAAGCTAAATACCTGGCCTGTCTCCCTATGTTTTGAATGCAGAGTCATGTTTCATCCCTTCTGTTAACTGCTTGTGATTAATTACTTCTGATTCTTACACTTCTCCTATTTCATGTTTTAACATCTCTGTAATCTCACTAATCCAAGATGCTTATTTCAAATCATGTTGATTTCTGCTAGAGTTTTTATACCTTTTCCTATCCTGGAATATCTTTTTATCATGCTAAATAAATACTAACATGCAAGAGGTGGGGGATACACAGCTGTTTCGGATTTTTAAGATCCAAATTCTTGCTCTTATGTGTACTCTTACATTGACAACAGAAGCCTTGCCTCAAATTCAGGTTATTAAACTTATTGTGTTGGATAATTTTTGCAGACTGTTAAGTGAAGCTGAAGCTGTATTCACAGTGCCTGACAAGTTACTTCTAATTCTCCTCTTGTCAAAGCTTATCGCTATTTTCCAGATTGAAGGTTTTTATATAGGTTTGTTGATGTACCATAAGCTTACATCATAGAAAATCTCATAGGTGGAACATGCACTTAAAACACCTAACCTACCGACGATAGCTTAATAACAGGATACTTGCACAGTATTAGTTAGCTACTTTTGTGATAGTGGATCTGAACAGGGGCAGCTCACTGTCTATGCAAAGTGTTGTGAAAGATTATTTTACAGATATCTTCACCAGTAGATCAAAGTTAAGGGCTATGAAGTTAATTAATAGTACAGTGCAAGCTGAACATGGGCATGACCCTGGATTTGGTCCTCTGGATACATACTTCTGCACACAAAATTCAAAATTCATAATATAAGTGGTATAGTTTCTGATAAAAAGAAAATGGCTTGTGCACCATCATAAAGCCAGAAAAAATGTTCAGATCAATCATTTTAACTCAACTATACATATTACTCACAAAACTCTTATCATTGTCTTTGTGAAGGACTATCTTTCACACAAATTGCTGCTTTATTCTAATTAAGGAAGACCAAGATGCAAATTTTTTTCATTTCATATCACATTTTCCAGGTGTCAGTTCAAAGGCAACGAGGTGTCATGGCTAACAATGATCAGCTCCTTTCTACTTGTGAACATGGAAGTAGGTAACATCTCACTTGCACTCATTTCTAAAGACAATAACATTAATATGATAACTCATACATTTTCTATGAAGGTTAAATAAGGTTTGAACTTTAGACATTATCTGATAAACTTTTAAAAATGCCAAATATCATTACTGTTGATAATATTATTCCATTTATATAAATAACAAAAAAATAATTCTCCAACAACCTGAGTAATAAAATCAACACAAAAGCAATACATATATGATGTATAGAATTTTCTTATAGTCTCAATGAGATTTATCTTACATACTCCAAATCCTAACTCAAAAATATAATCTTGGGGGTTTGCTCAGTTGGAAATTCTAATGTATTTATGAGGTTAATCACAAAATTTATGTAACAACATGACTGTGAATGCTATATAAAACTAAAAAAAACACATCAGTTTACATTGATAGAAATAACTTAGGAAAGAGTTTATGGATTAAATGGTGATGTGTACTACAAATCTGTTACACAAGACAAACAATGACCACTATGGAAGAAAGAGGATGAAACATGACTTCCATTCATTACTTGTGATTAACTACTTGTGATTTTTCTTTTTTTTTAATGAAATCTTTATTGATAAATTACATATATACATCATGATTGCACTCCACAATGATAATTTGTACCAGTATATGACACAACTTAATTCTTTTTTTCCATAGCCCTACTTACCTTACTACTCCCTGCTACATACATAAACTTTGTTTCTTTTTTTGTTATAATCTCATTATTTTCCCCCCTCTACCCCATTTTGCTTTGAGTATTTTCTATTTCACAATATATAACATACATTCCAGAATTCATTTACATGAAAAGATATGATATTTACACATTTGTGACCTATTTGTTTCACTTATGAGGATATCCTCAAGGTATGTCCACTTAAATATAAATGATTCAATAGGGTGAAAGGGGAAAATGTTGAGATTGTAACAAAAAAGTAAGGAAACAAATTTTATGTATATGGGGGGGTGGTAGGGTGGGTAGGGCTATGGGAAAAAATGAGAATTAAGTTGTGTCTTATACTGGTACAAATCCCCATTATGGAGTGCAATCATGATGTGTATATTTAATGTACCAATAAAGATAAAATAAATAAATAAATAAATATAAATAACTCAAACTTATCATTTTTATGGCACAATAATACTCCATTTTGTAGAAGAACCACAGATTTTTTTATTCATTCTCCAGTTGATGGACATTTGGGTTGTTTCCCAGACTTAGCAATCACAAAGTGAGCTGCTATAAATATGGGTGTACATATGTCATTGTGAAATGAATCTTTTAATTCTTTTTGTGTACATACCTAGCAGAGCGATGGCTAGTCAAATGGGACCTCCAATCCTAACTTTTTGAGGAATCTCCAAACTGATCTCCACAGAGGTCATGTGAGTCTACATTCCCACCAGCAGTGGAGAAAGGTTCCCTTTTCTCGCAGCCTCACCAGCATTTGTTGCTGGCTAATTCTGACATGGCAGCCATTCTTTGTGAAGTGAGATGAAATCTCAATGTTGTTCTCATCTGCATCCTCTTCAATGACTAATGATGTTGAGTATATCTTCATATACTTCTTAGCTGCTCTTACTTCTTCCTCTGAAAAATATTCATTTCAGATGCCCATTTTTGAATTGAGTCTTTAAATTTAGGTGCGCTGCTTTTTTTAAGCTCTTTATATATTCTAGATAGTAACCCTTTGTCTGAGGAACAGCTGGTAAAGATATCTTACCACATTATTGGTTGCCTTTTTGCTCTGTTGATGGTTTCCTTTCCTGTGCAGAAGTTTTTTTAAAGAATGAGGTCCCATTTGCTGTTTCTTTGGCCAATTCCTGTGCTACATTGGTTTTGTTCATGAAGTCTTTCCTTAAGCCAGTGTCTTCAAGAGTTTTACCCAACCTGTTTTGCAGCAAATTCTGAGTGTCTGTTTTAATATTTAGGTCTCTTATCCACTTTGATTTTAGCTTGATACATGGTGAAAAGGCTAGGTCTAGCTTTAGTCTTTGGGAAGTTAAAGCCCAGTTTTTCCAGCACCATTTGTTAAAGAGGCTATCTTTCCTCAATTGAGGGTTTTATACATCAGAAACTAAGAGAACAGTACAAAATAATCAATGAATCAAAGAGTTGGTTTTTGAAAGGATAAACAAAATTGATAGATCCTTAGTCAAGCTTATTAAACAAAGGAAGGAAAACGATCATATCTATGCTATTAGGAATGAGAACAGAGAAATTACTACTGACCCAGAGGAAGTACAAAGGATAATAAACACCTGTTTTCAAAATTTATACTTTAATAAAATGGAAAATGTAGAAGAAATGGATAGATTTCTAGACACCTATGAACTTCCAAAGCTGAATAAAGAAGATACAGAAATGTTAAATACCCCAATATCAGTCTCTGAAATTGAAAATGTAACTAAATACCTGCCAAGAAAGAAAAGCCCTGGACCAGATGGTTTTACTTCTGAATACTATAAAACTTTTAAAGAAAAGCTGGTTCCTCTACTTCTTAAACTCTTTAATGAAATTGAAAGGGAAGCAGTACTCCCAAACTCATTCCTGGAAGCAACCATTATACTGCTTCCAAAAGCAGAGAAAGACCCAGCCAAAAAAGAGAACTACAGGCCGATATCTCTAATGAACATCGATGCAAAAATCCTCAATAAGATATTGGCAAACAGAATGTAGAGTATCATAAAAAAGATTATACTCCCTGATCAAGTTGGATTCATGCCAGGTATGCAAGGATGGTTCAACATATGTAAATCAGTAAATGTTATACACTATATTAACAGACTCAAGAACAAAAACCATATGGTCATTTCAATTGATGCAGAAAAAGCACTTGACAAAATACAACACCCATTTATGTTCAAAACCTTGCAGAAGATTGTAATAGATGGTCTGTATCTCAAACTAATAAAAGCTATCTACGTGAAACCATCAGCAAGCATCATACTAAATGGTTAAAAATTGAAACCTTTCACACTAAGACCAGGAAAAAGACAAGGATATCCTCTCTCATCACTTCCGTTCAATATAGTTCTAGAAATATTAGCCATAGCACTTAGGTGAGAGAAATAAATAAAAGGAATAAAGATAAGAAAAAAAGAAGTTAAATTGTCATTATTTGCTAATGAGATGATACTTTATCTAGAGGATCCTAAAAACTCAGCCAAGAGACTGCTAGATCTAATCGCCAAATTTAGTCGCATAGCTAGATACAAGGTAAACATTCAAAAATCAATAGCCTTTGTAGGCACAAACAGCAGACCCACTGAGACAGAAATTGGGGAGTCAGTCCCTTTCACACTAGCACCCCCCCAAAGAAATATCTAGGAATCAATCTAACAAAGGAGGTGAAAGACCTCTACTCTGAAAACTACAGCACTTGGAAAAAGGACCTAGAAGATGATATCACAAAATGGAAAGACATACCTTGCTCCTGGGTAGGAAGAACCAATATCATCAAAATGGCCAAACTATTATACAGAGTCAATGCAATCCCGATTGAAATCCCAACAGCGTATTTCACAGATCTAGAGAGAAAAATCCAAACTTTCATCTGGAACCACAAAAGACCTAGAACAGCAAAAGCAGTTCTAAGCAACAGGGACATGGTGGAGGCTATTACAACCTGGAACCTGAAACGATACTATAAAGCCACGGTGATAAAAACAGCACGGTACTGGAAAAATAACAGACCTGAAGATCAATGGAGTAGACTAGAAGATCTAGAAACTATTCCAGATACACTGAGCCATCTCAACTTCTGATTTTTCTACTTCTCCTACTTCATGTTCTAAAATCTCTGTCATCTGACTAACCCAAGATGCCCATTTCTAATCATCTTAACTTCTGCAAGAGTTTTTTCATAATTTTCCCTGTCTTAGAATGTCTTTTTAGCACGCTAAATATATGATGTGTGAAAATTACTTGAGAGAGAAAAGTGATATGGCTTAAATAGCGATATATTCTTCAAAAACACAACACTTATATTTCCCTATAGCTTTTTTTTATTTCTTAGTTTTTGTAACTTAAATGAGGCTACTTTTAATCTGTACGCACAAAAAAATTATCTAGGCAGTAAAAGAAATACATATATTATTTTTATTAGTCACGATTAATTTAAAAAGCAATTTGAGTAAGTATCATCAAATAAATGCCCAATATAGAGTCATAATAAAAATTTATTTATTATACTTGTAGCAGTTCATTTACAGCATTCTTGATTCATGGTCTGGTCTTTAAGGTGGAGTGTCAACTTGATTAACTGCTTTGCAGCCACAGTGAACTAAGCACATTCCTCTTCCAACATGATATTTCTGCCTTAGAGCTTTCCATGGGTTGTATCACTTTGAAAAGTGAATCAAATTCAATCTCATTTTTAAACAAACTTTGTCATCACAGAGATAAAATAACCAACACCTACAAATTAAAGGAGAATTTACTCTGTTCAGTGTTTTAGCTCATACTCTCATTGGTCCAGTGCAGAGATACCATAGTGAAGGGCACAGTGGAGCAAAACTGCTTAGTTCATAATGGACAGGAAGCAGAGCAGGGGTAGACTGTTCGAAGGAAAAGGGCAAATACGAGATACAAATGTTGATCTCCCTGCTACCCCAGACATAGCTAGAAATATGTCTTACCAATCCTTGGGGCAGATAAAAAAACATAATCATGTTGAAATTCTACAATAAGTGTTTGTTAATTTTCTCTAGTTGCTGAGACAAAATACTCAACATCTAAAATTAAAAAGGAGAAAGTTCACTTGCATTACAGCTCATAGAAGTTTCAGTCCATAACTAGTTAGCTCCAAAGCAGAGAGGCAACTATGCATAGTGGACAAAGAATCAAAGCAACAGAGACCTTAACAGCGTCTTTCCATCCTTTTTATCTTTTTAAGACTACTTTGTCTGGGTAATCCTTGCACCCTTAATACTAATGCCCTTGGACCTACTATTATACCATGAATTGATTCCAACTCCCATAAAACTTACTACCCAAATATATCTTCCTAAACCACACTTAATTTCTAAATAAAAACAAAAGCAAGTTCATAATTCTACCTAACATAAAACAACGATTCCCCTTAAGACTTGAAATGTAATAATTCTTTGCCCAAAGTCTCAACATTTCCAGCATTTTTCAAAAGTCCAAAGCTAAGTCTGTTTAAAACTTAAGGCAAACTCTTAGCTAGGAATATGTGTAAAGATTTTTTTTAAAGTTACATAATCCCATTGTACAGTGATGCAGAGTAAATATTACCATCCCATTAGGGAAGAATATGAGAGTGAAAAACAATCAGACAAGAGAAAAAATGAAACCCAGCAGGCAAAACAACTCTGCTAACTGCAATATCTGTCCTCCGGGCACATGGTGGTAAGATATAAAATGCAAATGGCTTAGGGCTACATTCCTGTCTACTTGCTAATGTAGCATACAAGGGCTATTTGAGCTGACTGTATTGATGATCTATAGTTTCCCTTTTTCCACATTCCTGACATGTCTGATTTCCTGGGGTCTCTACTGCATTTTTGGTTCATTCTCCCAGTTTTATGTACTGCCCTAAGAGTTCCTTTCAAGCCTATCTTTAAAATCTCATCGACACCCTCTGATCCCATAACTTTCACTCTAGGTGCCCAAAAAACTACTATCATGTGAACAATGCCATAGTATCTATGGAAGCAATAGCCAGGATTCCTCAAGCCATGGCTGAAGCAATCTTTGCTGGCCAAGATGGCTGAATACAGTACAATAAAACCTAGAGAATTGATCCTCAAGAGGCCCTTCTTGATCAGGGCTCTTAGAAACTTCTGAAAAGATAGGTTGATAATAGAATACTCAAGCCTACAATAGGTGGGGGTCTTGAAGATACCTGAACTGCCCTCAAGGCATCTTTCTTGTCCTTGTACAAAATACATGGTTTTTTTTTTTTTTTCCGATGGTGTTATATTTTCAGCAGCCATGGAGAAAAATAATTGGAACTACGGCTCCAACTTTACACATGGTTACTTCTGGATCTAAACTTAAGTTTTTTTGTAAAATTCTGTTCTGCCTTTGCCCCAAATCTTATTATATATCTGGTTATATGCATCCAGTATTATGTAGAACACAAATTAAATACGTCTGCCTTGATCTCTTTTCCATTAGATAAATTAATCTAGTACTCCTAATCTCAATCTCTACAAAATCTCAAAACATGAGAAAATTTGTTAGTAGAAAAAAATTCTGTCAAATAATATTGCACACATAGGCCTCCTTCAATCTAGCCACGAATGAAATTCTTATTCTTGAATAAAATTTCCAGGGATAATCTTCACTGTGCACATTCTTATCAGTATTCTGGTCTTCTCAGCTTCACTCAGAATCAGACCCCAGACTCTTATAGTATCTTAGGTCTTTTCTAGCTTGTATCTCCAAACTTCTCCTTCAAACCAGTGCCAAAAGCTTCTGAACCACACCATCAAGTACAGTCACAGCAACAAATCCCCTTCTCCATTATCAATTTCTGTATTAATCAGTGTTCATCTTCTGAGATACAATGTTAACCCTCACAACATCAGGATGGGATTAATGTGCTCAGGATTTCAGTCCATGGTAGGCCGTCTCCAAGGTAAAGACATCATGAAATATTGCAGCACAGCTGCTTAGTTCACAGTGGGTGGGCAAAGCTTAGGAGAGCCACAGAGGAACAGGAAAGGGGCCAGAGAGAGACTCAAAACTTATGCCTCTGTGACCTGCCAAGATACTCCTAAATGCGCTCCACGGCTGACTCTAAAATCATCAAGTTCAATCTCCATCCTAACTACCACATCTCTCCTCTTTTAAGGAGTGAGTGCTGGGTACTGAGGAGTTCAATGCACATGAAAAACTGTCTTCTCAGCAGAAGAAAGTGACTGGTGTGTGGACTAGTATATCGTAGGGCCACAGACTCTTTTTCATTCCAGTCAATGAGAAAGAAAAGGAAAATTGAGAATGACAGAAAAAGTACAACTATTTCTCATCTTGTCTCTTCAATGATACGTTTATTCTTTTCCTACTTATTCAGAAAAGACTCTTCATATGGTTCTACCCCAAAGTAAGCAGCTCATGGTACTGAGACTACAAATTTATCAGCTGCTAGGAAGACATTCACAACAGTTGCCTACCAAATCACAGCAAAGAACACCTGTACCTTGACAGATGCTCAACTCTTCCTAACACATTTGCATCAGCTGGGTTTGCTCAATAAGACTCTCAGAATATGAACCCAGGGGTCCTGTCAGCTATTTAAGGTAAATGGAATGATGGATAGGGGAAAAGCCCATGTAAAAAGGACCTTTTAGAAAACAATGATTCACCTTTTCAGATGGTTCCCTCTTCTCCCCTCCATCTCAAATCATTCCAGAATGCAAGGAGGAGACTGGGTCTGAACATCACTTAGAATGTGTATAGTCCACCCACTTTTGCTGTCTTGGTGCAGTGGTGGCAAATCTATGGTACAGGTGCCACAGCAGGCTGTTCCTACCACTGAAAGCTCTGTTACTGTGTTTCTTTTAATGCATGAGTTGTTTTTCTACACTAAAACCTCAGTGTGTTTAATTTCAGCATGGGCATTTTGCCATGAATAAGTAGGTTTGGGATTTTAGTTTGGGCAACGGGTCTCTAAAAGTTTCACATCACTGTCTTGGTGCATCAAAGGTCTTAGAAAAAAAAAAAAAACTATAGAATTAGGAACTTACATAAAACCGAAATCTTCTGGTTTGGAAATTGTGGACTCTGAGGTCAATGTTTGGTATCTGGTTAAAACTAACTTTCTGTTCCATGAAAAGCAATATCCTGCTCACTCTTCACATGGCAGAAAAGGCTAGCTACCATGCCAGAGAATGCTTAATAGGAATACTAATCCCATCCATGATGGATCCAAGGATCCACAGTCCAAGGATCCTACCTCCTATACCATCACCTGAGACAGTACATAGGGTTGCACTTTAGCCTTTGATTTCTGAGGTGTAATACAAATATTCAGACCACAGCAGATGGGAAACTACTTTTAAAAGATTTATATTACCTTTTAACATCTCTAACAAACTGTTATGAGGATTTAGTGTTATTAATGATCATGAAAACAGATGAGCAAATCTTTTAATCTTCTGAGACACATGTTTCTTTCCTTATGCTGAAAGGATTGCATGAAGGTTTTACAAAGATTTTGCCATCTTTAAACCTGGGCATACTAAATAATGAAAAGTCAAAGAAAGAGGAGAGTATGAAATGAAGTATCCAGTGCCGGCTCTTTAGATCTGGTTCACTGATATGAATGGGCACTTACTGCACTGGAACATACAAAAATTAAGTCTCAGCTTCTCTTTCCTGTGTGGATTCCCTTTGTTCTACTAAGTATATATATATATCCATAATGTAGATTCATTATTTATTTATTTCTACACAAATAAGTAACAATATTGTCAAAAATGAAAAAAATATTGTGCCAGTCAGTATAAAACAGCACATTAGAAGGCACAGAAAGTTCTTGTACACTGTTTCAAATATTTCCAGCTGTGAAATGTAAAGAATAAAAACTTAGAAAATTATTTTGTTATTTTATAGAATTTAGATAGTTTTTAAAAATCAGAGGTAGCTAAAAGAAAGAAAATCTATATATCAATCAATTCTTATAGGTTCTAGGTCTCTACTTCTGTACATTAATAAAGGGCATCTAAATTTGGAAATGGGAAAAGGCTCCATGTTCTTGAATACATACAATTTAGGATCAGAGTGACTGAGTCTAACTCAAAAGAGACCATCAACATAACCTGAGGTAATTTACTTAGTTCACAGAGGGAAAACGGATTGAACATCTAACAACTAAACAGCACAAATCATATAAAATAGGTACTATCTAATTAATTGAGGAATCCATGACCTCACTATGTATCATACATTTGCTTATGCAGATCGGTCAGCTAGTCAGAAATCAAGCAATAGACAGAACATCTTGATACATGGGGAGGTGTTAAGATACAACATGGATTGGCACTGTTCTTACCTTGCAAGCATAAGGGCCTAAATTCAATCCACAGTAACCCCTCCCCAAAAGTATACAACATGGAAAAGCAAAATAGCTGCAGCATTCATATAAAAATAAATCTCTGCTTTAAAATGTCTAGTTTAAAAGTGAGAATTTGATACCATTTTAGAGATCAATTCATCTACCTTGGATCATAGGTAATTTAAAGGCCTATACTTCGGGTCATTTTTGTCTCCAGAAATGCTACTTTTTCCTCTGCAGAAGTTTACTACAATTTGATTTTGAAGGAAACAAATTAGTACACTAGAAGGGAAGTTTTTGGGAATTTTAATCAGTAACATGGATAAAAGTTATTTGATTAGGGAGACAGTTATTAAATATATAAATAACACGTGAAGAAGAGACTTAAAGCCACTGATATACCCATTACCTAGAGAGAAATATTGTATTACCCTGTACAATAGTAATTTAAAACAGGGATGTGGATCATCTATAAAAGCTATGTACAAATGAAGAGGTAAACCGATTTTAGAAGAACCACAACTATTGCAATTAAATGACTGTTTCAAGCATTTCACTATATACTTAAAAAACTTTTATTTTCATAGAAATGACTCATAAGTTAACTGAAAATAATTCCAAACTATTAATTCAAATAAGTTCTCCAAGTATTTGTCTACACAATACTTATTTCGTTAGTACAGCTTTTCAAACAAAATGGTCTTGAAATGAACTCAACTGAATTTCTTTTAATGTTTTCATCAATTTTCAAGATACATAAATGTATATATCTATATATAATATAGATATATAATATAGCTATATATATAAATATACAGAGACATCCCATACAAAGTCTAAATTATTGTTCAATTAAAAATAATTTAAATTAGAAAAGCAAAATATTTTTTTACTCTTAAAGTAATAAGGACATTTATGAACTCTAGAGCAAAACTGTACACTACATTTTAGTAATAATATAATTATTCAAATCAAGTTAATGATGTGATGAACTGTTGTACTGATTTTAGAAGAAAATACTTAAGATATTTTTCTCTTTTGTTGTCTTACTATTTGAAAACAGAAATAAGAATGTAACCACATTTGGATAGTATGACTAGTAAACTGAATTAAGTGATTCACACAATAAAAGTTTTCCTTGGTGACATAATAATGCTTGCAGTACGATGGTAAAAGAGATCTCAGAAAAATAAGTATCTCTCTTCGAGAACAGGTCCTAAGTTAGATGTACCTCTTCACTGCTTCTTGAACAACTAGATATAACTTATATCAAGGTAACAAACAAGGAATAGTTTTATCAAAGCCCAGGGATTTTCCTGATCAGTAATGGGAGGGCTGAGAATCTGTAAATGCAGACCATATGCAATGTTCCAGTTATTGATTTTAACACAAGAGAGGAAATCATTAGCCTGAAGTCATAAAATACGGTGGTTTTCCACCAATTAAATAACTGATTGGAACAAAGACAATATAGGAGCTTTGGACCCTGCAAGTTTAAAGACTGAGAGCAGCGATGATCACTGACATATTGTATGATACATTACATAGTGCCCTAGTGAGCTAGCAGGGTGGCACACACTTGTAATTTCAGCTACTTAGGCTGTTGAGCAAGAACGACCAGTTCAGGGCCCACTACATCAAGACCTTGTCTTCAAAAACCAAAAAGATATACACATGCAAAAGCCAAAGTAAAACAACAATAACAACAAAACAGAGTGCTAGGGAAACCCTAGTGAAGGAGCTAATGTGTCACCCAATGTAACACATTTTTACTTAGTCTAAGAGTGCGAAAAAACAAATAAATATTTTCTTTTATTATTCTATGTTTTGTTACAGGAACATATTTCACTTATAAATTTGTGAACATTGTAGAAAATTATGCTTTTGTCCCCTCTGATTATTGAACATTTACTGAGGGGTCATGATGGAATTAAAAAAGATAAATGGCTAGACTTGTATGCTCACTTTAAATAAAAAGAAAACTGTGTGTATATATTCCAGTTAACCAAATAAGATGAATCCTACAATTGTCCTGATAACGGAGTCCTTAGGGAAAAATTACAGAAAATGCCTGGTGTCTTGGTGAACCGAAGTATACGAAACCAAGCTTCAGCAAACCCAGACTGGCCACAAGTATAAGATCTAAGGACAGAAAAGGGAGAAGTTGCTGTGAAGAAGAGATGCATGAAATAGATGTGAATGAGATAGAGAGGGAGGGAGAGAGGAAGAAAGGCAAAGGAAGGGAGGAGAAAGTGAAACAAATAGAGGAGTCTAGGATTGCAAACTACAAAAGAATCTACCTGAGGCTTGGACTAATTAATCATCTTGAATGTGTAAGAAAACTAGCAAGACTATTGAAAGTGCCATAGGAAATACAGATCAGAAAATACTAGAAATTTATAAGAGGCAAGATATTTTCTCTCCCCACATGCATAAGTCATGAAGAAGCAACACTAGAAAGATATTGTTTTAGAAGTCAAATCGAATTAGCCCTACATAGAAGGCTACGCAGGACCTGAACTAACAAAGCTTAAAAGCAAATACCAAAAATATGAAATTGCTTTCAAGTAACTTTGCACCAGGGCAAAATATCATATTGACTGCAAGTGATAAGCATATAAAATATTAATATATAAATGGAATCTCTAATATACAAACTTATTTAATGTATTAAGAAAACAACAAAATAATGTAGTCTAAAATTAAGAGGAAACACAGAGAATGGGACCAAGAAATGTTCCATCTAATACACAAGATATTAGGACATTTATTATAAATAATATTTATATATTCAAGAAAGTAGAGGAAAGTATGCCCATGAGACAAAAGTGAAAATGAATAAATGGAAACCCTATAGGTAAAAATATAGTAAATCAAGCAAAAAAGCAGGCGGGATGAAATTAAAAGACTCCAAGAAGATTAATGAAACCAAACAGGCAGGAATAGGAACAACTCAAAATTAAACATGGCAGAATAGCAGATATAAGAATGACAAAAGACCTGTCTTTAGAAAGGCTTCAAACCTGCCAGTCCCTCAGTGAAATCTTTGAAGCCCAGAATAGGGACACAATAATAATTTTATGGTCAATAAAAATATCCTTTTAATCTAAGTTCAAAATAAAAGCTTTTCAGATATGCTTATGTGAGATTATCTTTACTTAATCTAGACCTTAGAATATCCTAAAGGAGACGAGAAATCTTTCAGACCAAACAAATATTACATCAGGTGGTAAAGTTTTTAGAGCTTTCTGTTGGGAACAATTCTGTTTGGGAGAAATAATTGCAAGGTCAAAACTGACCAGAGCTTCCTGCCTGCACATGGACTTCAGACTTAACTCTTGTCTTCACCTCTGGTAGCGACAGAGACTCGATGGTTCAACATGCTGTGATGCTTCAGGGCAGTACTACATCAGGATCTTCCTAACTTCTCAAGGACTACTGCTGACATCTGTCCTGTTAGATCTTTATCTATGTAACTTCTCAAGGACAATTGTTGGTCTCTGGGGTCTTTTAGAATGTATGGAATGAAAGGTGTAGCCAGCTTGGATCTGGGGGGAAAGGTGCAGCAGACTGGGATCTGGGGTCTTGGCTGCCCAGACTAGCATGGATCGGGGCAAGCTCAACTTCTCTAAGTCTCATTTCTGGCTAATTGTTAATTACTTCACCATGTGTCATCAACTCACAGGAGACTAGAACGTAATGCAAAAGTTCTACTTACGTCTCCTTTCCCTGTTTCCTACAGCTTTGAATAATATAAGCAGCCCTCTGTGTTACTCCTGCCATAGGTTTGCTACCATTGGAATACACCATGCCATTAAAAATGTATCAAAAACATTGTATGTAAGCACAAATATGTCAGAATTACTTTGCATTTTTGAAACCTCTTCAAAATGTGGCTGGAGATTTCATGAAAAATGACATTTCAGCGTATTTGAAAGAATTGGATTCACATGAAATGCATTCTCTGAATATGTAAGAAAAGTAAGGAATCAAAAGGAGAGATCTGAAAAAGCACTCACCTTTTAAAATTAAACAGCACAGTTATAAAAAGGTGTGAAGTCAAAGGAAGATGTCACAAGGGTAATTATAAAATTCCTTAAGCTAAACACAGGTGAAAAAAGAACATGGAGGTAATTCTGGGAAGTGAACAAGTAAAGCAGGGCTCAGAGGTAAAATGCACAGCATGAGACATTCATACGAGACATGCTGAAACGGCTCAAGTAAATCAATAAGGTTTCCATGTGACAAAGAGCAAATTGATTCCTCCATTTAAAAAAATCATAGGAAGAGAAAAATACAGCAAGGTCAAAAATAGGAAGTTAAATAAGGAAATTAATGTAAGAGAAGTTGATAGTTGAGTTCAACTAAAAAAGAGAAACCTCTAGTCAGACTGGGAGGGCAAAAGAGAAGACAGAAATTACAACCATAAGGAATAAAACAAAAGACATCACTATGGTTTCTATATAATTGTAAATGTTATAAAATGTAGAACAGAAAACAATAGATGTTCATCTCTGTTACTCTTATTTCATATGGAAACTATTATTTCATATGATAACTACTTGGATATTTTTAATTTACTAGAAAAAGTATATATACATATGGCATGTAGAATGTTTGGGAAAATGTGCACAATGCGTAATGCCAAATCAAGCTATTTCACACATGCATTCCCTCACATACACATCCTTTGTTCTTTGCATGTAGAACATTTAAAATCTATCTTCTTCATTTTGAGGTACAAAACATCTTGATATAAACTATAACCTCCACGTTGTACAAAAGATCCTTTAACAAATTCATTCTAACTGAAATTTTCTCTTTTAACCAACATCTTCCTTGGTGCTTCACCCTTCAACCTCTAGCAACCTCATCTTTTTCAAGGAGGTATTTTCCTTCGTATGCCAGGCCTTTTTCACTTAACACGGTTTTCTCCAGGTTGGTACATATTTTTGTGAGTGTTATCTTCTCTTTCAAGGCTGAACAGTTTACACGACATCTACTTAACTGTTGATGAATATGCACATTAACTGTTTTGAAAACAGCCAAGTGAACACAACAACACTGTACAGTTACTTGTCTGACTTACTGACTTCTTAGCCTTTGCTTCTGTACCTAGAAGAATTCTTGGGTCACATGATGGTTCCATTTCTCTTACCAGAAATTTTATGTTGTATTCTATAATAACTCTACAATTTCACATTCCTATTAACAAAATACAAGTGCTTGTTTATTTTTGCTGAGTCATTCTAACAGGTATAAGATAATATTGGGGTTTTAATTTCCAAAGCCCTGATAATTCCTGGTGCGGATCTTTTCTGTTTTTCTCTTAGCTATTTCTACATCTTAAATAATTTGAATAACAACCTGAGTAATGCTACAACTATAAAATTCATCCCTAACTACAAACTTTCCTGCAACAAAAATACAGAATTCTATTAATTATGGAAGATATGCTTATTCTATGCTAACTCTTCCAGAAAGCAGATAAGTAAACACTTTTTATTATATGAAGCAAGTATTTGATGATACTAAATCATAAAAACGTTTCTATAGGATAACTACTGACCCATATTTCTAATGAAGGTATAAACAAAAATCACTACAGAATTCCTGTTTTATTGCAAAAAGTAAATATAGACATTGATCAATATTACTGATCAGGTTAAAAGATGAAAAAGAGAAATGATAACCTCAGTATGTTTAAACAAAGCTTTTGACAAAAACTTATTGCACAGTTAGAAAAGTCAAAACAATTCAGAAAGCACAAATAAAGGTGACTTTCAGCAATATAATGAAGTATTTGTAGTTAAAAAAAAAATCATGGCTCACAGTAAAAGACTGAATTTCTCTCCCTAAGATTAACACCAAAGTAGACTCTTCTCATCATTTCCATTAAACACAGTCACAATGAATATTTTATACAGTACAATAAAAGAAAAATTAAACACAGTTCTACAAAAAATGAGATAAAATGTATTTGCAGAACAGCTCTTTAGAAAGGCTTCAAACTCTATTCAACACACTCTGCTCAATATATTTTTTCTTTTTAGTTTATTGAGGCAGAATATTGCTTTATAGTTCAGAATGGCCCTGAGCTTACTATATAGCCCAAGTAAGCTTCAGACTCAGGACAATCTTCCTGCCTCTGCCTGCTGAGTACTGGGACTACAAGTGTGAGTCACCTCCCCACACACCTTTCACCCCTGCACTGTGATATGCAGTACTTAGGATCAAACTTGGAACCTTGTCCTTGTCAGGCAAACACTAGAACCACTGAGCTAAATTTCTGTTCCTATGCTCAACATTTTAAGGTCTGAATTTATATACACGACTTATTTATTAATTGCAAACTCATTGAAAATTCCAGGACATTTTGAAAAATAATAAAGTGATTCTGATATTTATCTGGTAAAGCTGAAAATCTCTAATAGACATAACTGACCTTTACTGGGAAACACAAAGTTGACGGGTTTATTTCATGTAATTATAAAACTTAAAGCCATAGCAAAGACGATGGCTACTCATGTTAAAATAGACATATAGATCATTATATATACTCAGTTCATTTTTGAAGAAGATACAAAGGCAATCAATTAAAAAGGAAACATTATCTCTGAAGCAGTAGTGAAAAAAGTTATCAACATAGAAAAAAAATTACCTCAATTATTCTCTATGTAAAATAACAATACTGACAAACTAGATATAAGGGCTAAAATCATAAAACTTCTAGTGGAAAAGAGCATAAAAATATTAAAATAGGACAAAACGTATGTGCATTTAAACAGACAGAAACAAGGATAAATTGACTTTAGCATGTCTTAAAAATACATTCTTTGGGCTGGGGATTTAGCTCAGTGGTTCTGGCACCTGCATTGTAAGATCAAGGTCCCTAGCTTGATTTCTAGGATTCACATACAACAATGTCAGGCATAGTGACTCATGTCCCCTTGCAATCAGTACCACATATCACAGTGCTGGACAGGGTGGATCACACCTGTAGTCCAAGTACTGGAGAGGCAGAGGCAGAAGCAGGAGGACTGCTGTGAGTTAGAAGTTTGCCTGGGCTACACAGTGAGTACAAGGCCACTGAACTACAAAGACAGACTCTGTCTCAAAACAAAAAAGCATATTTTTTGTTACAAATCATCAAGAAACTAAAAAAAAAAAAAAAAAAAAAAAAAAAAAAAAAAAAAAAAAAAAAAAAAAAAAAAAAAAAAGCTGCATCCAGGCAGAAAATAATTGCAAAAATATATATTTGTAATAATAACAAAAATAAATGCTAAAAGATTCTGAATAGAAATTTAAGCAAAAATTATATGTAAATAGTAAACACATAATATTCTTATCATAATTATATTTTAGAAAAATTCAAAACTAGAGTGAATACTAATGCACACCAGCTAGGAAGACTAAAAAACCAAATACATAATCTTGTTGAAGATGTAGACAAATTAGAACATGTACGATGCTGACTGAAATGCAAAATGTTATGGTAGTTTGCAAAACACTTTAGCAATTTCATTTGAAACTAAACACAGTAATACACAACTAGATATTTACCCAAGAAAATGTAAAACATATGTCCACTGAATGACTTGCTCCAAATGTTTATAACAGCTTTACTCTTATTATAACAAAACTGGAAAAAGCCCAAATGTCCATCAACTAGGGAATATAAAAGCTAAGATGCATCCAAACAAAACTATATGATGCAGCAATACAAAGCGTAACCCAGCGATACTTCTAACCAGAGTGGATATCAAGAGTAAATGACTGAATGAAAAGATGCGAAGATTACATATTAGATTCTGTTTATCAAACAGAAGGGAATTAATAATTGACAGAAAGTGGACCAATCTTTACTAGAGTGGGTCTCTCAGTCAGTGTGTGTTGGGGGGAGAAGTTTACACTCAAATGTATTTTTGAATGATAGGAAATTCTGTATCTTGATAATGATCTATGTTGGGACAAATTAGAATGTAAGTTATGTCTCTACCAGTAAGAGAAGAAGGGAAAACTTGTTACTTTAAAATTATTGTTCTTAAAGGCTGTGATTTGGACAGCTGTGAAAGTATTCAATGAATTAACTGCTGTGACGTCTCAAGTGTTACACGAAGCAGAGAACCAGGCAGGAAGGCTGAGTGGATTGAGCACAATGACACCTGTTAGTAATGATATACTTGGATTAAAAATCAAGGCTTAGGGCAAATCATTCATTCATTTTTGGCCCAAATATCAGAAATTCCTTCTCTGTGACTTGGAAGCTTTAAAATTAGACCCCTGAAGCAAAATATAAAAAACAGAATTTTAAAAGCTAAGAGATTACCTTTTTCTTCTATGTTTTATTATTTCATTAAGATTCTATATTTCTGTGAAGGGAAAGCCATCATCTTGAGGCACAAAAAAATTAAATGAATAATTTCAATAAATGTATTTTGTAGTTAAAGTAATTAATTAGATTCATAGTGTTACTAAACTACTGAATAAATCTGCTCATTAATAAAGAGTTTATAGGTTGATCAAGCTGGTGAACCTTTTTTTCTGTTGGTATTACCTATGTGTATTGTAAAACTTCATTTCTTCAACTGCAAATATTTCTTTTAAAGCAGTGACCTCTAAGAAAATGTGTGGATGTAAAGACACACATATATAACATATAATTCATGTGTTAAATACATTTCAAATGAAAATTTGAAACAATGAGCTAAGATATATTCTAATACTTTTAACCACATCCTACAGAACTTGTATGATGTGAATTCAGTTAGTCACAGATAAGCATGTAGGTTTCTGATTTCAACACAATTGAATCTTTTACTCAACCATTATCTGACTAGTGGTGAATCACACACTACAGTGACAACAGAGCATTTATAAGGAGAACCCTACTAACTCAACAAGACATTACAGGTACTTCTGAATGTATGCGTGCATTTCTAAATTCTGGCTGACCACCATGCTATACTACAATATGTTATTCAGAATCATCACTGTTCAAATTTCATGTCAAGTCTACAGCAGTAGACTTTTGTGGTTTTCTTTGCATTCAAGTGGTTATGGTTTAACATATTTGTGAGGTTTCTACCAATTACCTCTTGAAAATAAATTCATGAATTTATTTTCTAGAGTTTCTTGAAGCTTATCAGATACTCTGCTTAGATATGCGTCCCTATTAAAATGTTTACATTAACAGGAATTTTAGGTTCTGATAGTAATGATAAAAAAATGAGTTTTTAAATGAAATCGGTGGCTTTAGATTTTTGTTTCCATGTAGAAGTGTATGATTTAGCAACTCAAGCTTTGGAAACCTTGATTTCTTCACATGAAAAATAGAACTTCTTTACAAGGTATTTAGGATCTTTATTTTGAATAGTCTGATGTGTTTAAGACTTCTGAGTCAGAGCAGAGAGTAATATCAGTTATTTTCTTCCTCCTTCATTAAGTTGAGGTGTCTTGTCATGCATAAAAGCTCATGTGAGTGAGGAAAACAGGAAATTCCCTAACTATGAAAGAGGATAGCACCCCTCACCCTTTCCCACTCCCATTATTAACCGCACCTTAGTTTCTCCCACTCTAGATAGAGGAGTGGTACTTTCAAATTTCAAATCTGCTCACAATATTAGCCTTGCTCCCTGCCCTTCACTGAATGCACTTTTGTAGGATAGCTCACTTGCTTTGAGCACTCTACCACCCTCCTCTCTCCCTACTTGTAACTAACTCTTTACAGTAATTCTGTAAACTATCAGCTCAAATGCATCCTGAAAGCAGGAGGTGATTCCTCTAGACTACCTCAGGGTTCATTCTGCACACCTATCTAAGTCCCACAGAAATTAATATACAGCCATAAAGGGATTGGGACCTCCAGAAAACAGCCCAAAATAATAAAGACCTCAGTACGGTATCTGGAGGTGCAGCTGATGAAAGTCAGACCTGAAGATGAAGATGCAGGGGCAAGATCTGCTTTTCTCCCTCAAGAATAAAAAGCAACTGTTTATCCTTTCAAAGAACCAACTCTTCGATTTGTTGATTTTTTTGGTATTGTCTTCTTAGTTTCTATTTCATTAATTTCTGCCCTGATCCTTATAACTTCTTGCCTAGTGCGAGCTTTAGGTTTGTCTTGCTCCTCTCTTTCTAGTCGCTTGAGGTAACAGACCTGAGGATCAATGGACTAGATTAGAAGATGCAGAAACTACTCCAGATACACTCAGTCACCTCATCTTTGATAAAGGAGCCAAAAATCCTCATTGGAGGAAAGATACTCTCTACAACAAATGGTGATGGAAAAACTGGGCTTTAACTTGCCAAAGTCTAAAACTTGATCTAGCTCTTTCACCATGTACCAAGCTAAAATCAAAGTGGATAAGAGACCTAAATATTAAAATAGACACTCAGAACTTGCTGCAAAACTGGTTAAGTAAAACTCTCAAAGACATTGGCTTAGGGAAAGACTTCTTGAGCAAAACCTCTATAGCACAGGAATTGGCAGAAGAAATCAGTAAATGGGACCTCAGTCTTTTAAAAAGCTTCAGCACAGCAAAAGAAACCACCAACAGTGCAAAAAGGCAAGCAACAATGTGGGAAAAAATCCTTACCAGCTGTTCCTCAGACAAAGGGTTACTATCTAGAATATATAAAGAGCTGAAAAAAAAAGCAGCCCACCCAAATTTGAAGACTCAATTCAAAAAAGGGCATCTGAAATGAATAGATACTTTTTAGAGGAAGAAGTTAGAACACTTAAGAAGTATATGAAGAAATGCTCAAAATCATTAGTCATTTGAGAGATGCAGATGAAAACACTGATTTCATCTCACTCCACAAAAAATGGCTGCCATGTCAGAATTAGTCAGCAACAAATGTTGGCAAGGCTGCAGAGAAAAGGGAACTCTTCTCCAATGTTGGTGGGACTGTAGACTCGTACAACCCCTGTGGAGATCAGTGTGGAGATTTCCTCAAAAAGCTAGAATTGGAGGTCCCATTTGATCCGGCATATACACAAAGGAACTAAAAGAGTCATTTCATAGTGACGTGTGTGCACCCATGTTTATCGCAGCTCAGTTTGTGATTGATAAGTCTTGTAAAGAACCCAAATGTCCATCAACTGGAGACTGGATAAAGAAGATGTAGTTCTTTTATAGTATGGAGTATTACTGGAAATCCAGGGGCAATTCTTCTTTCCCTCATTTCTGATAAAACTGCCTTAAATTCTTTCATTGGTTCGTGACCTGATTCCCTGACGTTGTGCGACCACGAACTCAGCACATGTGACATCTAACGAGCTGGAAGTTATATTTTTCCTTTATCAATAGAGCTGTAGAACCATGACGGCTTCTTGCATTACACTTCCTTGGGATATAATTCCACATTTCTTTGAGATTACTTCATCATTAGTTTCTCTCTGACTATGTATCTTGCATGCTATGAAAGAAATGATGGGGTGGATTGGCTCAGCACTTTTTTCAGCAGAGACTGAAAACATAGTAAGCCCTAAATAAATACTTGCTCAATTAACAAGTACAACTAGAATAAATAAAAATGAGTGAGCTGTTTCCTTGTAGAGTAACAGAAAAGAGTGAATTTTTTTTCAAAATTTTAATATTTGATCCACAATAACCTAATCACTGAATTTCTAGAAATGCACACTGCATGTAGCTGAGGAACAGAATTTTTAAGGTAAATAAAATATATAAAATAGGAGAAGTAGAAATAGATGCAATGAATGGAACCATGTTTACTACCAGCTGGAAAAATGTTGGTTAATGTATAAAAATTTTTAACTTGATAGCAGGAGAAAGTTGGAGGGCTTTCTCTTGTATAATGTAGAGATTATGATTAATAACAATGTATTTTAATTCTGAAAACTACCAAGAGAGTAATTTCAAGTGTTCGCACCACAAATAATAAATGTACGAAACAAAGCATACATTAACTACCTCACTAAACCACTCCACAATGCACATGTATATTTAAAAACATTACACTGTATGTAATAAATGTACACAATTTTTGTCAATTAACAATAAATGAATTTTCAAAACAAGGTAGTAAAATTGTCTTCTTAAACCTACAAATATCATTTGCTATGAAAGAAATTAATATCCCTCAACTGTTCTATTTAATGTCCCTGTAAACACTGAAACTGGTAGCTCCTTTGATCAGCAAAATGAAAATGCAAGCATCAATTGTGCATACATTTTAATTAATTATGATTTAATATGAACACTTCACACATTGGTTTAACTGGGAGAACATTGATTTTTGGTAAATACCTCATTATAGGCAAAACCACAACAGGCAAGAATGAAAAATCTAAATGTCCAGTGCTCTAATGTCAGATGCCAACTCAACCGTGAGTTATTATTCCACTGTACAAAATGACAATGACTCAGTTACACTCAGATCAACAGGAAAAAACTCTGAATGCAATCTATTGCTCTGCTGATCTCTTATGCTTGACAGTTTAAGTCAAAGATAATTAAAAATATAGGAAATCAAACTTCTGCAGAGGATTTTAATATTCAAATAACTCGATACACAGATTCAGCTGTGATCTGTTTCATTGCCATGTTAAATTCAGAATAGAGATCACTAATTATGTTTATGCCAGAGGAAACTGTTTAACAACAAAATCTCGACACTGCCAATACTTATCATAAAGAAAGTGCAGATAAACAGAAGTGTAATTAAGCACCAAGGGTCTGAATGGCATTGGTTGAATTTGAAAGTTGGGTTCCCAAGGCAATTTCAAAATAAAGATCAATTTTTGAGAGCAAAACTATCCCTGGAATCAATGGAGATACTTTCTTTTCAAAAGAGTTATTAGGCTTTATGATGATGCTGACCCAAAGTTTCCTTCAGTATCATCATTAAACAATGAATTCACGTTACACTTATGTCTTTCTGTAATTGTTATGGATTTAACACTCCTAGGGTAAAGTTCAGAAATCTGAACAAGTAAGTCTCAATGAAACAGATTTCCAAACTGTGGAACAATCATGTTAAATACTAGTCAAAAGGAACCACTTCTTCCTTTATAATGGAAGTCTTATCAACTTCTTTCAAACTCACATTTGTCATCCATTTGCTGTCAGACTTTGGGGAAGGAATTCCAACTCTGATTCTTGGTTTCTTATTGGCAAGAAGGACAGGAATAGAAATGAATGATTCCAATAAACAGCAGATCTAATTTTAGAATCACACACATATTTCCCAGTGGTATGGTATCTGTAAAAATTCAGAATAGAGCAGGACAACAAAAATGTGCGCTATGAAGATATTTACTTTGGATACAGCAAATGCTAAAAAGCTTTTCCTATGACTGACAGGACTATAATATAATTTCCAGATTCTCAGGCCATACAGACACTATTTCACCACTACTCTGTTCTACAATAGGAGAACAAAACTGCCACAGACAATATAAAGAGGAATTGTTTTCCAATAAGCTTTACTTAAATCAACCAGCAAACAAGAACAAGAAATGGCAGGCAGAAGTGCCTCACACGCTGGACATTCCCCAACCCTAGTGTTTACCTGAGTAAAGGAGACTACTGATCTGCGAGAGGAAGCATTCTCAGTTCTATCCCCTGTCTTATTCAACAGCTTAGTTGTATTTACTTAAAAGTTCTCTATTTTCAGAGTTTATTTCTCATTCATTCTTACTTTGTTCATGTCCTTCCTTGTTGTCTTTCTGAACAAGAACTAGTCCTTCAATCCTATAGTTTTGACTTCTCACAATTAATTTCAGAAATGACAAAAAAAAAAAAAAAAAAAAAATCCAGACCAGAAAATTCAATAAAAATGTCTGCTCCCAAATTCCGTCCAAGGTAGAAAACAAAAGTAAATTCTGGAAAAGTGTATCATCTGCCACGTTAACAGCCACTGCAAGCAAAAGGTTAACAGTTTTGTGCAGCTTCATCATGAAGAAACACAGTTTTTCGTCCACATGCCATGAACAGGACCAGATGTAGGTAGGTACAAGCTACCAATCAATCCTTGATTCTGCAAATCGCTTGACACTGGTATGGTTAAAAATCAACTCCAGTTTCTGTTTAAAAATCCATAAGGGACTTGTACAATGCAATAGCTAAACACCAAAACCCAGATCACTTGGTTTTTAAAACCAGGCAAATAACCTGAAAGATAACGAATGGAGGACAATGTGTATAAAGGAAACACTTATGCACTGAAAATGAGAATGGAAACTTCTACACAAAATAGTACTGACATTCTTCAAAAATAGAAAGCAGAGGGCCAGGGATATAGCTCAGTGGTTCCAGCGCCTGTCTTGTAAGCACAAGGACCCGGGTTCAATCCCGGTTATCACATAACAATACTGGGTGTGGAGACTCAAAACCAGCAGCAATCAGTACCACATACCACAGTGCCGGGCGTGGTGGCTCACGCCTGTAATCCCAGCACTCGGAAGGCAGAGACAGGAGGATTGCTGTAATGTGAGTTTGCAGCTGAGCTCAGGGCCAGCCTGAACTACAAAGCGAGACCTTGTCTCCAAAAAAAAAAAAAAAAAAAAAAAACAGAAATACAAAATAAAATTGAGATTTCTGAGACAATATCTGTAATCCTCATTCAAGGAAGCATTATTCATGGTAACATAATTCATGATAGCCAAGATATGAAGTGAGTCTTACTGTCCACCAACAAATGAACAGAGACAGATATGGGATCTTTACACACAGTAAAATATCATTCATCTCTACAACAGGAGATCTTGCCATTTGTGACACCACCAGGGCACCTAGAAGCATTATATTAAGTGAAAACAAAGAGAAATATTATATGAGTTCACATGTGTGACATTTAAAACACTCAAATTCTTAGAAGCAGAGAGTACACTGGTGGTTATCAGAAGTTGGGAGCAGACAGGGAGATATTGGTCATAGTGATACAGGAAAAATAGGACTCACAACCTGTTAGGCGGCAAACGCACCCAGCTCTCATTCTCATAACACAAAGATATGAACTTGGAAACCAAAGGATGAAGTATGGAGAATTTTATGGGAAATAAAATAGGGTTTTTAGGAGAGGTTTAGAACAAGGGGCCACTGAAGCACATGTCAAGGTTAACTTATACAACAAATCAGGAAGTACATATAATGTGAGTCAGACACAATTAACCTATAGGATTATACATCTACCAATTCAGCTAATACTGAGCTAATAGGAAAAGGAGGCACACAGCAAGCACAAAGGCATTTGAGAAGGGGAGGAAAGTACAGGTTGGGATGTTCTGGCCACCCACCTATGCCCAGAGGACTTCTGAGCCTGCTGGACCAGGTGACACTAAGTCTAGCATCATCTCGAGCCTCTGAGATCTCAAGGAAGGCAGCAGGCCTAGACTCTGCTTTTTCCTTCAGAGGCCTGGCTCTCTTTAGATTCGCCTTTGCAGTGCCAATTCTTGTGCCTCGTTTCTGTGCTGACTTCCTGGATGACTCACCCCTCCTGGATTATTTATTAATTTGTAACATTTAGCTGCCTATACAAAAGGGTAAAATATTTCATTTTTGCAAGATAAGCAAGTTTTAGAAATTTAACGATACTTCATTTAATCTTCACCACGTACCTAAATTTTGCTGATATGTGAACTGAAGTATAGATCAATGACAAAGAATTCTTCTATCACACACAAAGCCCTGAGTTCGAGCCCCAACACCAAAGTAAAGAAAGAAATTGCTAGAGGAGTTGGTCCTAAGTGTCCTCACCACACACATTAAAAGAAAGAATATAGAGAAACTGGAAGTGAAGTGACCCATATGCTAACAAGCCTAATCATGGTGCTACTTTCACAATCTATATGTGAATCAAAACATCAAGTCAAAGCCAAGCATCATGCACACCTGTAATCTCAGTTTTCTGAGAGATCTGGGAGACAGAAGGATTGGAAATTTCGAGCCAGCCTGCTCACTATAGTGACTCAGAAAGACTATCTCAAAAGAAAAAGCACTAGGGATAGGCTTCACTACAAAAGTATTACGTTCAAAACCCAACACTATAAAAAAATTAAATAAAAATTTGTATTTTAAATATATACAATTCACATTTGTATTTGTATTTCAATAAAACGGGGGGATAAAGAAATAGCTACAAACTATGCAAGGGCTCCACTCTCATACCCTAATGAGTATCTCAAAAGCAAGATCTCCTGCAACTCTGTCTCTCACAGAGAAGAGAAGAAAAGAAAGATGAGAGCGAATTTGCCCAGTGTTTCCATGAAGCTTTTGGGTTATTTTGTCCATTACCAGAACTTTCTCCTCTCCCAGAGACAAACTCATGACAAAACTCATAAGTCAGAGGATCAATTCTTCTCTTGCCCCATTTCTTCCCCTGGAGATGTTTATAACAAAACAGTGGACAAAGCAACCAAAAATCATAGGCAGATACCACTGAGCCACTAGCAGCAATGTGTGTACCTATGTGTGTGTGTGTGTGTGTGTGTGTGTGTGTGTGTGTGTGTGTATGTACATATGCACATGCCTATGTGTAATTTCCATGCCAAGAAGTGAAATCGGCATCCCAGATGATGAGGGGTTAAGGAAGCATCTAAGCAGGAGGGCAAACCACCTCTCAGCTACTGAATTAGGCAGGGCTGCTACAAGACAAAACAAGGGAAAAGTTCACCCGTCATTATCCGATTACAATGATTTTTAGAGAGCATGTGCCTAAGCTGCAACCCTAAACCTACTTATTTATTGCAAAGTGCCAACACTACAAATAAACCTGAAGAGACACTGGGCTGACTTAGACCAAGTACGGACAGAGAGAGCTTTGCCCACTGCAGCACCTGTGCCGTGTTTGCCCTACTAAATCTCTGTCTTCTAACTCCTGATGTGGGGTAGCGGATACAAAGGAATGAACAAAGCATAGCACAGGTACAGATAATAAATACAAACATGTCAGGAACTCTTAGCCACATACCACAATACATGTACAGAAGTAAGAACAGTCCACACACTGTCACTGTGCATGACTGACTCAATACCCACTTCTCTTTCTTTTGTCTTCTTTGGACTTAATGAAAGGAGCCCCACCCTCTCTTCTATCTTTGAAACTATGAAATGCAATTCTCTTTGCTTTTTTGCCCAGTAAAATAGAGAGTAAAGTACAGAATGTCCTGTAAGTATTCGTATGTTACAAAACAGAAGGTACTTCATAGGGATGGCTGGTTATGAAACACCTGCTTGAACTATTTACACTTGGTGTTGTGTCACAGAGTGTGTATGTAATTTATTTCAGATGATACTAGTAGCTTTCACATAAGAACTGACATAACTCAACCTTGTCACCTTTAACACTCTGAACAAAGGGAGACTAAAGGTTAGAAGCACCCACTTCTCCAAGATCAATAAATATTTTTAATACTCACAACTGTACTGAAAAAATATTTTGGGAAACGCCATCTTGCTGTGTATATATCAACCTCTGTAATAAAGGTGAAAAAGAGAATGTCAAGTAGGCTTCTGTACCAATCACTCACAGTAAATATTAACAGAATAGAAATGAAATTCTTCAACTGATTTCATCTCAAAGGTTTCTGTCAAGGAGTCATTTTTAAAACATCTGAAAATTGGGTTGGGTAAAATAAATACCTGTGAAAGTTCCATGCAGAGATGGAAAAAATGACAACCTTTGAGTGTGAGCATCAGTGACTTTTACCACATGGAGTTCACTCTGGGAATTTTTGAGAACTTAAAATTGAAATTGATCAGTCTCAGTAGTACAGCCAAAACAATTATACTCAACAGGAAGATGGGAGATCAATAGTTCTCACATTTCCAAATGAGAGAGGAAGCTGGAGGAAATATTCTGGAAAGGATAATTCAATGGTTAGATTACAAGACTTAGAAAATAAAAATATGATCATCTGAATTAGAACAGATTCATACAAGTCTGTAGATTTCCCTCTGTTATTCTGAAAATCACCCTACTGATAGATTAGAGAATGCTGAAAATACAGAAACACTTTTGGTAATTTATTGTCTCATGTCATAAAATATTTCTAAAAAAAAAGATCATTTGTTGCTATGATTTAGATCATGAATATCCCTCAACAGCTCATAAGCTAAAGTCTTGGTCCTTAGTGCACCAATGTGCAGAAGTCACTTTTAGAGGATGACTGGATGATGACGGATTAAACTTCACCAATAGGTCGATCTATCAATGCGTTAATAATTCTTGGGCATATTGGGAGATGGCAGATATGTAGGAATATTCTCTACACCAACAGAAACCTGACACATCCTTCAACTGCCAACAAAATATTTTTTACCATTAACATTTTTCACTCACATCTTTTATTAAAAATATGACATTTCTGAATATCATCAACGTTTTTGGTAGACACCTAAGACATCTCTGTAAACAAAGACAAATCAAGTGGTCATTCAACAGGTGGATCTCTGACTAGCTTAAAAGAGAATATGCAAAGATTGATTTTTGAGTCAATGCCAGCCTGGAAGCCGAACCCCAAGGAATATTACCTGAACTATTTCAGTCAATATTTTTATGAGTGATGTGGATGATGAAATAAATTGGCAACTTTTATTTTCAGACCCTATGGAGATATAAGATATAAAATAAGATGATGGTACTTTCCACAGATGTATTGGCTACTTTGAATGATTGGCTAAACCAAATGAAAGGACAGTTAGTCAGCATAATAAATGAAAAGGCTCACACTGGGTTCCTAAAAGACTGTTACAGGGCTGTCAAGAGCTAATGAGGCTAAGCTGTTTCACTTAAAAAAAAAAAAAAAAAAAAAACTGATGTGCAAAGACATCAGGATTCTGTGAAAACATGCATGGTATTACCTGAGGATGCCCAGCCTAAGAAAGAAAATGTTCAGAGAGGGCAGAAGAAATATCACAGGGAAGAACAACACTTCACAAATTTTAATATACATGATTCATGAGTCTGGTCAAGACTCAGACACTTAGTGAAGCTAGTTGTGTGTTTTCCTATAATAGATAAGGGCAGAAAAAATGTATTAGACGACATTCTTTAAGATGCTGGCCATCTAACAATAAGGAACCATGAAGTCTGAAACTTAAGAATGAAGGACCACACCCATTTCATTCCATGCAAAGAGTTTGCAAGCTGCTACATGAAAGAGAAATGCAAAAGAGTCCAAAAGACATCATCAAATGCTGAAACGCAGTGAAGAGTCCAGGGAGACAGACATCACCTCATCTTCACAGGGCAGAGTATCACAGAGGAAGTCAAGCTGAGAAAAAGACAGCCGACATCTCCACAAGCTCCCCAGTGCCTTACACAGCTGAGGGCTGCTCATCCTGAGTAGTGGGAACTGCCAAAGGTCTAAAACAAAACCACTTGAGAGGTTTGAAGGAGTAACAGCTCTCACAACACTGGAGCTATCTCCTCTTTCAAATGATCAATGTGGAAAAACCTCACAATTCATGGAATAATGGATAGAGAAGAATGTTCTCCTCCACAACAGAGCAAAATTCTGCTTAACAATAATCTAGTGCCACTTGTCAAAGATTAAATGAAAAATTGGAAAATTCAACTGTCTAACTATCTTAACCTATTCTAGAACAAAGTTAAAGAATATGTGTAAAAATAAGAATTTTGGTATTCACAAGGATAAAATTCACAGTGTCTGATAATCACCAATTCCCAGGTCTGTTGGCCATGACGATACACACGTGTAATCCCAGCTACTGGGAAGACTGAGGCAGGAAGCTCCCAAATTACATGCCAACTGGCAATTAGGAGACCCTGCATCAAAACAAATTAAGAGAGTGTAGAATATCTAAATCCACTTATTTTAAAATCTAGAGAGGGAAATTCATCTAGGACCAAAAACTGATGATAGTCTAGGGATCTGGGAGCAGAGAGGGAGAAAACAAAGGAGGTAGAAGCAAAGTTTGAAGAGTAATGATATGCTCACTCTATTCATTTTATCAGCATGAACACACCTATGAAACTGTCTATTTATGAATATTCTCACTTTCAGTTTAGACATGTGATAAATCCATTCAAAGATTTTTGATAGGTAATCATCTGGGACTTTTTCGATCATGACTCGGAGGCAGCGATTGAGGATAATGCCTCAGCATCTGCACTCTGAAATGCTGCTGAGGGACACATACAATGCCTGTCTGATCCCAAGGTATCCTTTAAGAAGAAAAGGCTCATAGGCAGACTACATAACAAAAGGAGTGAACTAGGGTAAGATTTTAGGGAGGCAGAAATCATTAAACACACCCTCCATGGAAAGTGAATTTTCTATTGTGAGAAAGCATCACCAGGGTTCAACTAAAATATTTATACGGAGAAAGGGGGGCTAGACTTTGTCTAAGCTTCTTTGCAATGCGTGTTTAACAGTGAGAATTTGTTGAACTTCAAATAACTGTATTTTATTAGCCAGCAATCTTGGAATGTGGTCCTGGAGAGGGCCACTGAGAAGGGCAGTGAGCTAGAGAGTGACCTAACTAATGGGGCAAATGTCAATATCCAACCAGAGATGTTTAGAAAGCAACTTTTCTGTGCCTAGTATGGGATATAAAGTTCTGGATGAGGCAAAAGCATTATGGTTAAAATGACATTATTTTAAAATTGCCAAGGGAATCACTCCTCACAAACATTCCAAAACACTAAGTGAAGTAAGAAATAACCAATCTGTAGCTTCACAAATGCAACACAACTACAGGAGAAAGATCAGTAGCCAGGGATCAAATCCCAAGTAAGTGGGACATATTCTAATTTCTCTCTCAAAGACTCTGACTCAGTGATGATGTTATTACAGGATGACAAATCCATGGAACTGAATGTCAGCTTTGTATTGATTGATGCTACTTAGGTGGGAATTATGTGGTTTTTCCTGTCTCTTATCACGGTACATCCAATATTATACATTCAAAGTGTATTTGTTATACTGCTATCTTCACAAGCAAAAGGATGCCTGATGCTGCAGGTGTATTAACATATGCACTGTTCTAATCCCTTCAAGGTAATAAACTGTCACAAATGCTCAGGATTTAGGTTACTTTTTACCTCAGTGCACTTCATTGGAAAAATAAAGACATACACACAATTTCTTAATTTGTGTATTACGTATCAAAAAACTACATGTGTAAACACATACACACATACACATAAGTATTCAAACCAACTTTCTCCATGGCATCTGCCTTCCCAACAAGTTAGGATTCTTAATCTCATGCTATATGCAGCCGAAGTTTTAAAGTTTATTTTCTCCAATTTTTTTTTAAAATTTCTTTTTTCCTTTATAGAACAACAAATATTCCCCACCTACAGGGTTATAAGAAACAGAGCACGTTTGGTTGAGTTTATATGCCAATTTGTTCATACTGTAAGAAAAGGAATTTTTTAAAGAAAAAATGAGGCATGATAACATGAAGGAGGGGTCCTCACGTATAGAATGATCTGGACAATTTGCTAGCCCTTAGGCAGCCAGGCTCCCCAGCAGACTGTCTGACTCAGTAAGTCTGACACGGAACCTGCATCTTTCGCAGGTCAGGTCTGGATAACAAATCCAGGGCCACACGCAGGCTATGCAGCACTCTACCACTGAGCTACACTGAGGCTGAGACTCTGCATTCCAAATTCACAAGAAAAGATGATGTCACTGCCTTCTGATAAACAAACTTTGAGAATCCATACAGTATAAAGATTGAGAATATAAATTTTGGAATCAAGGACAAGAACAGAGGATTTTGGAGTATTCCACAGTGAATCAAAGGTTTGTAGCTGAATGGTGCATATGCTGAGAGCTTTGTCTCCCATGTATGGGATGTTAAGGTGGGGGAATCTCAAAGATGCAAGGCCTAGTAGAAAGTACTTACATCACAGGAGCACTGCAAATGGAAGAAATGAATGCCTATCTCCCAAGAGTGGACTAGCTCTGAGAGGACTTGACTGGTTACTTGAGAGTAGGTCATTACAAACCTCTGACTACTCTGAAAATGTAGTCTGTGTTTGCTAAATAACTCATTGGCTTTGCAAACCATGAACCTGTTGCTACATATCCATAAGGCCTCCGTGAGAAAACAGATAGATGGTACCAATCTTAGGCCATCTACTTCCCAGAGCGAACCAAAGAGAAACTCTTTTATTATAAAGTATCTCATGCACATATCTTGTTGCAACATCTCAAAATGTAATAAGATAGTCTTTAATTATTACCTTGTGAACTGTGAATAATTCCATTAACTATTAAAATTCTGTAAGCGACAGCTTTCTCCGCACTAAAACAAAATAATTATAGCAGTCTCTTTTTACTATGGATTAAAATGCAGCAGTACTTGTTACCAGTGAATTGCATGGGAGGTTATTGGCACTAACCGAATACTAGTCAACACATCACCATGAAAAGTACTTGTAGTAGAAGAGCTACACAAGCAGGCACCCTTCTGGGAAATGAACTTTAGGTTTTTATAATCAAATCAGTATTTCCTTGTTCCTCAATCTATATAGCTTCTTCTTTTCCTATCCATAAGCTGTGACCTAAATCTTGGGATTTTCTTAGGCAGACTAAGTAGATGAATTTTGCTTTTCCTGTGTCTCATCTGTTGGTAAAATCTGTTTGACTGCAATACCAAGAGAAAGAGAGAAGAGAATTGGGCAAAATTTTTCGGTAGTTTGCAGAATACCAAACATTTGGGATATGGAAGAAGATCCACATTCTGAAGAAACATGATCTGTAAAGCTAATGTTTTAATGAATACCTTGGAGTCTCTTTTCTTAGCTGCTACAGAGTGAAGCTGTTTGAACAGTAATCTTTTCTAATTATGACCCAAGTTTTAAAAGAGAGATTACCCTTCGCAGTATTACATGGGTGCTGGGCTTCAGCTCTGCTTCCAGTTGAAATTGAAATCACCATATTCGTGCTACAGAACAACACATCTTTAATCAGTAGAGGGGTTTCTACCCACAAAAGAAAAACTTCTCTTAGTTTAAATGTCTTTTTTATTGACTATTGTCTTTTTTATTGCTATTATTTATTATAATTCATCAGGAGAAGAAAAAGTGGCTACCTCTTTAATGTAGAGAGCAATTAGACTTTATTTAAATTAGTATAGTAGAGCTTGCATATTTATGCTTAGAATACATTTCCATTTTATGAGGCATCAGCTTATTATTTAATAACTAGAAACTTGGAAATCTGTTCTGAGTATAATTTCCCCTCTGTGGTTTCTATGACTACTCTCTCTTTTATTTTATGAACACATTGTAGTCAGATGTGTGGTTGTTGCCTCAGTAACAGGTTCTATTCTTGAGGAAATTAAAATGTTTGTACCAAATATATTTTCCCTGTTCCTATAGTCATTTAGCACAGCATCCAATCCACACCATGCTTGTTGGTTCCCTCTTTCAATCAAGACTGGCATATGCAACACTCACTTCAGTCTCTTAAGAGGTGTGGAAAAATATTTTATGTCTCTGTAAATAAGTACCTCAGTTCCAATTAAAGTGACACAAATAATTGTTAATGCTTATCAGGCACAGCCATGTGCCAGCATAGTCCTAAGACTTTTATATAAATTAATTCATTTAATCCCCAATACAGTCAAAGGATGTAGTATAATTATATGTATTTTGAGATAAGGAGACACTAAGTAATTCCCCAAAGATGCACTACACACAGGTTATCACATTACTTTCTAAACTCATGGACTTTAGTAACATGATTCATTCATCAACTGATAATGTACAGAAGGTGTTTTTTCTCACCTGACAAACATTCCTTCTATTTTTTTTTAAGTAAAGCAAAACAGAAAGTCTTTCAGTAGTCATTTGAGTCAGCTAGTAAACATACACAGCCTTGAAAACATTTCTAGAGATTCACCAAGTAAATTCTCCAGAGTCAGCGAGAAAAAATAGATACTTTGGAAAATATTTCCAGAAATTTACCAAAAGCTAAAGATATTCCTAAGCAGTTAGTGAAGCATCATCAGAAACATCCTGATGTCCTAAAATGTTTACCTACTGACTACCTCCACTGCACTACAGCACCTGTGTTACTTCAGTAAGTCCAGGACACTCTGGATTTCTTACTACTGGAGAATCAGAGGAGCAAGATAGATGTTTCATCATCTGACCACTCCTGAAAGAACTAGAAGTTTCATTACAGCAACATAGTCCCCTCATGTTTAGAATGATATACTTTGTAATAGCTAAATCTTGGAAACATCCCAAATGTTCATCAACCAATGAATGGATAAAAAGGACATGCTTTTTTGGTTGCTTCTTATATAAAGTGAAGTACTACACAGCCACAAAGAAAGACAAACTTGAAACATTTATAGTTAAGTGGATTCAATTTGAGACCATACTCTTAAATAAAATAAATTAAACACGCATATATAAATACTGTGATGTCTCTCCAGTGTCAGAAACTGAAAGCATCAAAGTATATAAGGACACAAGTGTACAAGACAAAATATAAAGCAGGAAGAAACTATTTAAAAGGAAAGAAGGAGGGAAGGAAGGAAGGAGAAGGAAAAGAAGGAAGGGAAAAGAAAAATGAATAAAGAAGGAAAAATGAAGACAAAGCTTTTGTAAATAAAGAAGGGAAGGGGCTTGAAGAAGGGAGGGGACTGGGGGGAAAGAGGAATCGACATATCATGGACAAGTGCAAAATCCCTTTGACGAATGTGCTCATTGTGCATATTTAAATTTCAACAATAAAATTAACTTAAAACTAAATATAAACAACCAAATCATTTAAAACACGATGGCTCAATTTTTCATGCCTCCTTCATTTCCTAAGTTTCAGGAACCACCATGGCCAGATCCACTTTGTAGATGCAGCAATTTGAAACACCTAGTAGTTCGTGATTTGGTGGGACCTTATTCAAAGCTGACAACTGACTTTTTAACTGCTTTGTGGTATAATAAAAATGAATACAGACTTCCTTAAATTTTAGAAGAATTCTGATTTAACACTGCAAAATTGGTGAGGACTAGGAAGGAAAATGAAGCTCTATATAATTTTTGTGTTAAACTGGAAACCCTTTCTATTAGCTCAATCAAATTAAAGTACATAAGTTTAAGTCATCCAAAGAAAATCTCTATGTCATAACTCAATTAGCAATTTGTTAAATTATAACTGAACTGCATTCTACCTCCTCGCCTTTTGCTGATGACATTCTGAGTCTGGAATCATGAATAAGCTCCCTTATGTTGATGCCATTCTGGAGACCAGGACTTAAACGCCTCTCTCAATTGTCCACATGATCATTCTTGCCATGGTCAAGCAACACAAAGAATGAAGCAAGTAAGTCCATTTCTATAAAGAAAACTAGCTCTGGAGAATACATTTTAATTTTATTACGCTCTAGTATGTTTCTGCCTTCTTCCTCCTCTCTTTGACATTACCTTGCTGAAACCATCGGTCAACCATCAGCTATTGGCCTCTTGTTTAACTTCTCTTTTCAAGCATCTTTAATATACCATTTAAAAATTATAACACAACAACCTCTGAAGAACAGGCTGTGAGGACAGTCACCTTGGCATCTGCTAGACTTAGATCTAGTCCAAGTCCTTTTCCTCTCTCACTCCTTGACCTGAGACAAGTTAATTTATTTCTCTAAGTATGAGTCTTCTCATATGTTGAGTAGTAGAAATAAAATAAATGAAATCTATTTCAGAGAGATAAAATAATAAATCACAGCTTCAGCAAGAAAGCCCACTAGATCATCAATACCTAGCATATGCTCATTCAGTGTCAGCAAAAAGGAAACACTAATTCAAGCTTACGCTACATTCATGTCTTATCTATGTGAAAAAAGCCAGTAACTATTCTTACTATTCTCTCTCTGGCTCTGGGACTTGTCTTCTATCTAGAAGGGACCTGAATCCTGAACAAGTCTTTATTCCACGTATCTGTTGGCTCATGAGGCATGGATCACTGTTAGACTCTGATATCACCTTTCGCCTTACATTAAGAAATATGTCATTAGTTTGTTTCTTCCCTTTTTATGCAGTTCTTTGGACAGGCCTTGAACTAATATTTTCGAATGTGTACTTTCCCTGCTCCGAAGTGATTATATTTTACAACCATTCTCAGTTACTGACTAAAGTCAGCCAGGCAGAGTGGTGCCTGCCTGTAACCCCAAAATTAAGAAGGGTGAGGCAGGAAGAGGATAAGTTTGAGGTCAGCCTGGGTGACACAACAAGTTCAAGGCCAGGATGGGCTATATGGTAAGATTCCAGCTCAGAAATAATTAAATGAATTAAAAAGTGCCTGCAATATCTTTCTTCCTACGTAAAAAGAAATCCTCATTTGTTTTTCTCTGCACTTCTGGTGCAGCTCTGTGGATGCCCAGAGTTCAACAGGGTCTCGGGTCCTAAACATCTCTAATCTTTTGTCAACAGAGAACCCTGTATTCACAATATAGGGTAAACCAGTCCTACAGTGAGTACACTGACTCAGTTCTAATCATCTATCAACAATCACATAATAGCTATCACACTATCTCTACAAGCTCTTCCATACCCAGCCAGTCCCTTATCACAAGCCTCTCTCCAAACCCCATAGAAGGTTGATGCCTCTGAAGCCATCAGCTCTGAACAAGGTTCCCTTACTGAGGCCATTATTCTCTGGACCCTCTGCTTCTCACCAGACTCATCCTTTCTGAGAATTAGACACCGCCCTCCCCACCCATATTACAATTCCATCTCTGAAAGAGCCTCCTGGGCTGGGAGAGCCTGGGGCTGGAAATGTACACAGACTCCAACTATGCCCAGCTTAACTGGCTCACCCAGACAGATTCTAATTGCTTGAGTTAGCGCTACTGTGAATAGCTTACTTGACTTTGGCTTGCCCTTCATCATGAACATCTGTTCTTAGTTCCTGAGTTTACTGTGCTTGCCAAAGCTGAAAGAAGAGCATAATTTTGGACATACCTAAAGTTTTTAAGTGATATGACTACGAAAGTTTCCAAGAATTCATAACACTAATAATACTGAAACACACACACACACACACACACACACACACACACACACACACACACACGATTGCCTTATGCTTGGGTACCTTTAAATCTAGTACCAATATTTCTATTGTTTCTCCAGTCATTATTTTGTTTCTCTTTTTGATATTACAACTGCTGGCCAAATATTTCAATAGTTTAAAAAGGTTTTTCAATAATCTTAGGATTTGGGATGCTGAAGCAGAAGGACTGCCATGAGTTCAAGGCCAGCCTAGGCTACCTTGTGAGATCCTGTCTCAAAAAAGTTTTTTTTCCAAAATTAGTTCATTCTGAGAATAATCTAAGGTATCTCTTTAAAAATATAATTTATAATCCTCACCAGAGATCTATTAAACTGGATACGGGGTAAAAAAAAAAAAAAAGTCTCTTTCCTTTCATATTTCCCAAGTGATTTAAACAATGATACACATTTAGAAACAAAGGAACAAAGATACAGAACCTTTGTGCAACTAGAATACTCTCACCTACAGGAGACCTTGCCCTTAGCCTGCCCCTGACACGGCTTGTGTCTTCTGCCTAGCTTTTCAGCTCACGGAGAACAAGGCGCACGGATCCAGTCCACGGCTGGCCTTGCAGTTCAACGGTCCAAAGCAAGGTCAGGCACACCCGACATTTCGGAAAACTTTCTATTTTTATGTTGTTATTACAACACTTTACGAAAGAGAGCACACAGCTTGTTGCCTCAGGTTGGACACACCCGCAAGTATGCCTGTCCCCAAGCTCAGCAAGCTAAGCACATTTCTGTATTTTAATCAATGTTCTATGCTTGTCAAATAAGGCAATTCCCAGAAGGATGAAATCCTTGAAATACAGTAAGTCAGCACGGAAATACTACACAGTCCTGATCGTCACTCTGACCCACTGGCCTGGTCCCTCTACCCTGACTCTGCCTGCTGGGGGGACTGACTTGCTGAGTCCACCAGGGCATGAGGGGGGCTCCCGATCTAAGGTGCTGAATGCAAAACTTAAAATTGGAATGGTTACCCTCCTTATTTAGTTTACTGTTTCTCAGGCATACAGATAAAAATTAAGTTACTTTGAAAAGTAGAAACAAGGATAAGTGACCATGAGAAGGCCACCTGCAGTTTAGGGGCATCTTACCCTTCAAAAACATCTTGAGTATTGCTAGGCCTTGAAAGGAGCAAGATGTCCAGAAAGAATGAACAGCAAAACATAGGTCCTTAGTGGGAGAGAAATGTGTTACATTTTGAAAATGTTGCCTTTGAGTTGGGCACAATAGTACATGCCTATAGTCCCAGCTCCTTTGGAGGCTCAGCTGGGGTCCTTTGAGCCCAGGAGTCCTAGGCAACGTAGTAACACCTTGTATCCACATGTCAATCAGCTATCAATGCTAAACCTCTAAAAAGTACTGCTTGTGATACTTATCTCCAAAGAACAACAAGAAATGGAATGTGGTTTTAAACTTATTTTATACTTTAACAAGTCAAAAGAATTTGCTTCTTAATATTGTAAGTTAAAGAGCTTATCTCCAAGTTTATTTCCCACCTTGGAAAATGATCTTGTACAGAAACAGGCTCTTTGAGACATGCTGTAAACAGGAGGAGATCATATTAACTCAGGGGATCCTAGGCCCCATGACTGCTGCTTTTGTAACAGGAAAGACATAGAGACCCAGACTTACAGAGAGAAGTTGTCACCAAGATAAAGGTGGAGACTGATGCATTTACAGAACAAAAAAGCTGAGGGTTACTGGCAACCTTTGGAAATGAGTGGGTAAAACACAGAACAGAGAGCCCTGCTATTCTCCAGAAGGATGCAGCTTCACTGACGTCTTGATTTTGGATGTCTGACCTTCAGAACTGTAGGAACAGAGCTTCACATCATTTGTGGTCATTTGCTATGGCAGCTTTGAAAATGAACACTAGACTAGAGAAATGCGAACGTTAAAAGGCACTAGAAAGACAAATGGAATGAGAGAAGGACTCTACATTTCAGTACCAGTTGTGCCCTTGTTTCACTCTGTTCTCTTTGAGTACTTATTGGATTCTAAATGCCTCATCTGTAACACTGTACAATAAATTAGTATTAGAAAATTTTCAAAGGATTCCTCCTCCTCCAATAGGATATGATTTAATATGAGTGATTTTTTCAAATTATTTTTGCTTTACCATTGTAGTTACTGTTTTTCTGGTTACTTCCTACCAACAACTCATGCAATAAGATGTTTGAGTAAATAGTTTGAAACTCCAACAATCTATTCATGCCTATTAAAAAAAATACTGTAGGGAATTCGGTCTAAGACATTGTTTTGTTTTGTTTTGTTTTGTTTTGTTTTTTGAGACAAGGTCACACTTTGTAGTTCAGGGTGGCCCCGAGCTCAGCCTCAAACTCACAGCAATCCTCCTGCCTCTGACTCCCATGTCCTGGGATTATAAGCATGAGCCACCACACCTGGCAGTATGGTATTTGGTACTGTTTGCTGTGGGCATGAGTCACCATGCATGGCATTGTTCTATGTGGTTGGGGGCAGAGATCCAACTCCGACCCTTGCACTTGCAAGGCAGACGCTGGACCACTGAGCTAAATCCCTAGCCCTAAGATATAGTTTTTAAAATAATTCTCAGTTGTTAAAGAGGAAAGAAAATGTATTCCAAGTACATCTGACTGAATCTCCCGAGTTTATAAATTGAGGTTCAACAAGAAACACCTCAAATTTAGTATTTTTGGTATTCTCAGTATTTTAACCTGGGATATAAAACAACCACACAACTTGGCTCAAAATCGAAGTTCTGACTTTCACCCCCCATCTCCACTCCCAGGGCAGAGAGACTTTCTGTAAAATTCCCTCTGTCTAATGCCTGGACCTGCCAAAGAAGAAGCAATTAACTTAGGTCCATTCCCTGAGCTTTCATTAACTAAAGTCATATGGCAGCAAGAAAGATTGAAGTCTGTCAGCACACCCGGGCAGGCCACTGTTACACATCATTGTCTCCCACTTCAGTTCCAAAGAGAACCCTTTACAAATCATTATCTGTTCTGCAGGCCCAACAGATTCTTATTTTCTCTAAGGTCATTCATTTCCTCTAAAACTCAGTTACTATTCCTCAAAAACAAAAACAAAAACAAACCCTGTCTACGTGCCCTATATTCGCCTCCCTTACACAAAAAAAGCATGTAAAGTATCTAAATAATATCAGACTAATGTGTAATCACATTCTTGCTGGCCTCTCCTGTGCTAAGGTATTTCTCCTTTTGCACATTACATAAATTTGTGTGACTTTCCTCCTGCTAGTATTTGTCAGTTTATTCCACTGAAACACCGGAGGACAGAGGGGAAATCTTCTTTCTTCCTACAAGAGCAATAATCATAATGAACGTTACTGCCCACTTACTGGGTTTGCCTCTTTGAAGTGCTTTTAATCTGCCATCTCTTCTAATGTTCATATAACCTTATGACACTGAATTGAAACACCGTCTTCGAGTTTCTTGCCTAGTCTCACAGCTGCCTAATCAGTAACTCATTTGGAGACGAAGTACAGATTCTCCATTGCTCTCCAACAGAAGTTATGCATATTCTTTAGACAGCAAGATCATCATCTATAAGACTATAAGACAGCTGGCTTGTGAAGGTAACTCTCGTAGCTGCTGAGATCCATGTGAGTTATCTTTTACATATTGTAGAAGACTGGGTATTTGAAATGTAATATCATCTACCAGTCCTTCCCTTAGACACAGAAACATTGATTACCATTTCGCTTAAAGCCTGATCAATGTTAGAGGACAGAAAGGCTAATAGGTAGGGCACAGGTCAGACGACTGTATTAGCATTCTTACTTAGCTTCTATGGCTAAGTCACCAATTCCTCTGTCTCTATCTGATTATTTTTGTCATATATTTATTATATTCCTATTTGCATTATATTCTGTGCTATACACTCAGATCAAGTTAGTAAAAAAAATGGAATCAAAGCATAAGATGGATGATTAAGATAGAAATTAAATAATATCATATATTTCATTACTTATATGCTACTATATATCACCTTATTTTTAACACCTTAAAGTATGGTTCTTATCCAATCTTAGCAAATAATGAGCAAATAAAGGAAAATATTTTTAGTAATGTTATGAAATGGTGCTTAGAGCCCAGACTGTTAGAGAATCTTAGGTCACTTGAACAACATCTAAACTAAACCAAAAGAAATACATCCCATTCAGAAAAGAAAAGTAATTAAAAAGGAGTATTGGAGAAGAAGAAATTTAGTATTTTGGTGGAACGCCAAAGAAGCAAAAATAGTTTGTAAAACGCATGGAGGGAGACTTTTGGTATGAAATGATCTGATTTTCCCCTAACTTACTCTGACTGAAAATTTTCCACCTGTAAGATGAGGACAGAAGTTTTTCTTTCACCTTTTTTTTTTTTTTTTTTTGGAGACAGGGTCTCACTTTGTAGTTCAGGCTGGCCCTGAGCTTAGCCTCAAACTCACATCACAGCAATCCTCCTGCCTCTGCCACCCAAGTGCTGGGATTACAGGTGTGAACCACCACAGCCTGCACTGTGGTATGTGGTACTGATTGCTGCTGGGGTGAGTCTCCACGCCCAGTATTGTTACCTGGTTACCTGGATCGAACTTGGGACCTTGTGCTTGCAACACAGGAGCCGGAACCACTTAGCTACGTCCTTGGCCCGTATTTCACAATTTTTCTACCTAAAGTAAAAGTGATGATGTTTGTAAACATCCCCCATATAAATATCAGACAAACATTTTTTTTTTTTTTTGCTCAGTAAGTATAGTGCAGTCTGGCTTTTCTTCTAGGAACCCCCAAAGATAACCAAAAGAAGAGGATACTTCAAAGGTACACTTCCAGAAAGCCAGAGCATTTTGTAAACCTGATTCTGAATCACTGGCTTCTAAGTAATAGATGCTAGATAAATTTATGACAGACATATTAATTATTCATTTTGATAATTTAAATAGATTTCAAATTACACTATATCATTTTCTATTAAGTTTCAATAAGACTGCAAGGAATCCATTAAATTCCAAATCATTATCATTAATTTTCATTTAGCAGGATGGACATGAATACATTCCATCTCCTAAAGCCAACAACTTCCAGGTTTCATTTGATCACATTACTATGAATGTGAGCCAAGTCTTGGTTTGTGCCCTTCATAAAAATGGCTTTTGGATCAGAGGTCTTTACATATACACACACACACATATATATTTATGCTCATGTTACATCAGCATAAACACTTGGGATGGCCAGTCTTTTTTAATTTAATAACTCTAGGCTGCTATGCAGGGGGCATTCAAGGTAGTTTTTATTTGCATTTACCTGGTGCCTATATGGAACATTTTATTATATTCACTTATTTGTGAATAAACTGACACAATCTTAGGGATCAATTGTTTCTTGATGCATTTAGTTACTTCATACCCAGTATCCTGAAAACTTCCCATATTTTTGTCCTTTTTAAGTGACATTGTCATTCTATATATAGATAGATAGATAGATAGATAGATATAGATATAGATATTAGGCGACTAGTATTGTGTTATACTTACCATTTTCAATATCTTCTACTGAAATAAAAGTATTATATAATAAAGTTGACATATTTAAACATTCAATTTGATGTCTTATCACAAATTTGTATCTATAATACAATCATTAAAATTCAGATAATGAATTTAACTTATACCAATGGTTTCCCGGTGACACCTGCCACTTGCACTCCACTGTTGTCTTCCCCCCGTCGCCTGCACTGCCCTGCCACACACATACTACTCTGCAGGGCATGGTTTTGTCCACCTCGAGACACTATCAATTAGATTACACGTTTGAACATTTTCTAGAGCTTTAACAACGTATCATAGAGTAATACTCTATTTTATTTTTGTTTTGTTATTTTTTTCTTTTTTTGTCTGCTTGTTTCTTGAGACAGAGTCTCTCTATGTAGTTCAGACTGCATTAGTATTTGTAGGGATCACGGGCTCAGCGTCCTGAGGGTAGAGATTACAGATGTGCACCACCATATTTGGCTCCATTTCACCTGTCTTCTTCTATTTAGCATAATTATTTTTTTGCAGTCTAAGTTGATATATGCCTTCTTTTTAATTTCTGGCTATTATTTTATCATATGACCATACTAAAATGTGCTAATCCACTTAAACATTGCTTAGTAATTTTGTTGTCCTCAGTACTTAACTATTTTAAGCCAAACTGCTATGAATATTTTTGTACAAATTTTTATATGAATATATTTTCCTATTCTATTGTGTAAATATCTAGGAGTGCAAAGGCAAGATATTACTGTAAGTGAACAGCTAATGTTTTATTGTCACCAAATACAAACAATAAAATATTTACTTTTTTAAATATTTTAAGTACTAGCTCAGCATTATTAATTATGTCCAAACTGTTGTACAACTGTCACCACGATCCATTTCCAGGACTAACTCATCCTCATAAACTCTGATTTGATCTAATAACTCCCAATCCCTGTATACCCACTCCAAGCCCCTCACAATTCCTAGTGTACTTCTTGCCACTCTGAATTTAACCACTGCAGGAACTTCACCTAAGTGGAATCGTAAGCTGTTTGCCCTTTATTCAATACTGTGGAGTGCTTGAAGGTTCACCTATGTTATAACGTGCTCCAGAATTGCATTCTTATTCAACACTAACACCCCATTATAAGTATGTAACACATTTTTGCTATAATCTGACTATAGATACTGGGCTGCTTTCTCTTTTTGACTACTGTGAATAATGCTGCTACCAAAGCAGATATGTTTCAGTCTGTACTTTCCATTCTATTTGATATTTACTCAGGAGTGGCACTGTTGGTTCACAGAATAACTGAATGTTTAAAATGAGCCATCATACTGTTTTCCATGGCAACTGCACCATTCTATATTTGCGCCAGCGGCTTACAAATGCTCCAATTCCTTTTGAATGTCTAACTTTTAAAAAATTCATCAAACTGTGCCGTAGAGTAGTGGCATTATTATCCATTTTCACTAGGACCTCATGTTACATCAGCATAAACACTTGGGATGGCCAGTCTTTTTTAATTTAATAACTCTAGGCTGCTATGCAGGGGGCATTCAAGGTAGTTTTTATTTGCATTTACCTGATGCCTATATGGAACATTTTATTATATTCACTTATTTGTGAATAAACTGACACAATCTTAGGGATCAATTGTTTCTTGATGCATTTAGTTACTTCATACCCAGTATCCTGAAAACTTCCCATATTTTTGTCCTTTTTAAGTGACATTTTCTAACAAGAGGATAAATATGGTATCTGTTACTCCATCTTTACCAAAAATAAAAGTCTAGATTTTCTATTTTTGAGTCTTACCTATTAATATCTACAGACTTTTAAACTAATAAAGCTAAAAACTTCCTCATACTGGCTTTTTACTCCACTTTTGAGTCACTTTGTAAAAATTATTATCAAATCTCTACTAACCACTGCTTTGTAGTTTTACTGCTGTTTGTTTTTGCTTTGCTTTATCATTTTATTTTAATGAATGAAGCCAAGTATTTCTTTACAACACGCTTACAAACCCACTAGGCAGATAAACACAAACGTCTACGACGTGACATTATAATCCAGAGGTCAGGATGCTAGAATCCAGTTAACCTGGTTCAGGAGAGTTGTTCTACACTCACTCTGCTCTTGGCTCACTTTTGCCTAAACAGCAAGGAACAAACAGCACAGTGCTGCTCGCTAAAGCTCATTTTCCAGGTTAAGGACACAGAAAAAATAGCTTTCCAAATACTTAAGTACTATTCTGCTAGGTAAGTAGTGGGAGAAAACAAATTAGGATAATGAGGCAATAAATGACTTGAGAATAGGAACGGGGTGATGTTTTAAGGGGAGCCATAGGGAGACCTAAAAGATGGAAGAAATGAGTCATCTAAACATCTGGAAGAAAAACAAATATCTAAGAAAAATAAATGTCTAAGGAGTGTGCAGCTTGGCATGTTCACAGCATAAAAAAGGTGTAACAAGTGATGCAGAGAGGGCATTTCAGCTGAGGGAGACTACTGGGAAGTTTGTAATTTCTCAAATTCAACAGAAAATCTGTGGGTGGGAAGAGAGGATTTGAGTGATTAGAGTGAATGTAGTCTGTTATTTAGTCTCCCTCTCCCTCTCCCCATCCTCTCTTTCTCTCTCTGTCAGTCCAGCTTCTATGAAGAGAGAGGAAACAAAAAAAAGCAAAAAGAGGAATACAGGCTAGTTTGGATGCTATTTCATTATCCACGGAGAAACATTAATGAAAAGCGTAAATAAGTGGAAGCGGCTGAATATAAACAAAAGGAAAAGAGTAATGTTTAGCAAGCTGAAGCATTCCTTCCCTAGATGTACATGGTGGCTGAACTCAATTCTCATCAAAGGTTGCCAGTTTTAAACATAGGCACAATGCACACTAGCTGTTATAATCTTCCAAAGGTCTAAACTACCAGATTTCTAAACAAATTTACTTTCAAAATAATGCATGGAATGCATCAAAATGTGTGTAGAAGAGTCTAATTCCAAGAGCCAAGAGTTTGTGGTTCTACATATCACTTAACAATAAAAATAGGCTAAAGACAGGAGAAGGCAACCTAAGAAGGGACAGAGTAAGTGTTAAGTGCAACGATTTCTTCAGATGAAAAGCTGCTGTCAAGAACCTGGGAGTCAGGAATGACTTCAAACCCAGATGCAAAATTTGTGCTGATCCTTGAAGCTCTGTGATTTACAGAGCAGAGCATAAAGGGGAGGGAATCTGAAAGATAAATGATGATATGCATGAAGGAGGTGAATTCTGGCAGCTTAGGAAGTGTTGGGGGAAGATAAGTTGATTGGCCAGCACTCACATGTGGCAATGGAGCCAAAGCAAATTAATCTAGAGAGGCAGACTGAGGCCAAATACATTAATTTGGGCAGCTTTTGGGTTTAACTCACAATATCATCAAATCAGGTATGTCTGGTGTGACATAGTCAGGGAGATGTGCCTCAATCCCATTAAGGTTTATTATCCAAAGTCACATCTGGAGTTCATACCTGCTGAGTGAGAACAAATGATCATCTCCTGGTGGAAAAAAAGTCATTCTTATATGAATGTAATTTCTGGACATGCATTTTCATAAATGTTCATTTCCCTCTTTCTTGAGTGCCTGAAGGAGGACTCTCTTTTAAACAGGTGTTGAAGATGATAAAGACTCCAAGTACTTTATTAAAGGCATATTTAATCCTCCTTTGAAATGTCAGAGGGCTGGAAAAGACCTTGAATCTTGAACATCATAAGTCATTTTGTCTTAGTAGCATTTTATAAGGAGGAGTAAGTAATATGGACCCGAACAAAGCATTTTATTCAGGAATCTATCATACTGCTTTGAATATGAAGACTAAAGCAATTCCTGTTTCTCTAAAGGCCATACATGTGTAGAATGCTGAATTGTTAGTGTTAATACTGTTGGCCACTGGGTGCTGGGCCACTTCTAGGAGAAACTGAGAGTTAAAGTTCAAGTGCTGCCTCCAGAGCTACCCAGTTTGTCTTAAATATCAAGGCTGCATGAGTCATGGTCCTGAGTCACAGCCTCGTGTAGTGGTTCCATCATGCTCTCTGATATGACTGACAGGTCACTGCCATCATCCATGTCTTCTCTCTTCACTTTCCTAATGATTATGTTAAAATGTAGGTGATCAGCCTCAAAAAGATGCAAGTTAGTCATAATTTAAAGGTGTATGGAGAGTGACAAATAGTCACAGGTAGTCACTTTGGTGATTCTCCTAACCATGTAAGGATTTGCAACGTAGGTGTCATGATTTGTAAAGGATATAAATACAGTGGTGTGTTACATTCTGATACTAAAGACTCTTACTATTTGTAACTAGGCATAGCAGAATGTGCTTCTTAAAGAAGCTGAAAATGCCATTTTCTTAGCCATGGACACTTGCTAATTGCCTTTAACTATGTCTGGGGTAATGAAGCTTCTAAAAGAATGCAGGGAATCAATGCTAGAGTAAGATATAGGCAGACAACAATACTGTATGTTCAGGGAAGCCATCAACAGAAAATATCAGTGAAGACACAAGAAAAAAAATGGAACAGAATGGACCCATAGCTCTGTTCTCAACACATCTCCACATGCCAATAAGCATGACTCGGGGTGGAGGCAGTCCAGCCTTACAGCAATGATCGGGAAGCGTTCTCAAGAAGCTGAAATATGGGGCCGGGGAGTTAGCTCAGTGGTTCCGGCGCCTGTCTTGCAAGCGCAAGGGGCCGGGTTCGATTCCCCGGTAACCACATAACAATACTGGGTGTGGAGACCCCCACACCCAGCAGCAACCAGTACCACATACCACAGTGCCGGGCGTGGTGGCTCACGCCTGTAATCCCAGCACTCAGGAGGCAGAGGCAGGAGGATTGTGATGTGAGTTGGAGGCTGAGCTCAGGGCCAGCCTGAACCACAAAAGTGAGACCCTGTCTCAAAAAACCTAAAAAAAAAAAAAAAAAAAGAAGCTGAAATATTTCATTTTAAAGGTGCTTCTCAAATTTGTCCCAAGCTCTGCATGACGGGGACAGTCATGCAGTCATGCCATAGACTGAATCCTAAAATGAACTCACACTTAGCTTGTTGATGTGGACAAACAAGATGTGCCAGCCTCAAGTCTCTATTTTACTATTTGTGAAATGCAGAATAATGACTTTCCCCAGCAACGTCCACATTCCAATTCCTGGAAAATATCAATATGTCTGGAGTAATGAAGCTCGATGGCCCAGGTATGCTCAATACACTCATAAAGACTGCTATAAGAAAAGAGAAACAAAAGAGAAAGACTGAGCCAGCTAAAATTAGTTTTGACACAGGGAAGTCATGAGCCAAGAGAAGGGGCAGCTTCCAAAGTGTGGAAAATGTCAGAGAACAGATTTTCCAAAGAACCCTCCAAAAGGATCACAGCCCTGCTGATGCCCTGTTAAGGTCCATGGTACTCTACTTCTGACCTCAAAATCATACAATCATAAATTTGTGTTATTTTAATCACTAGAGCTGCAGTAATTGATTAAAGCAGCCACGGATGTTAAAATATTTTTAATGCTCCCTAAAATAACGTCAGTGTGATGCAGCAAGTTTTCTAGAGCACAATTAAGTTCTAGGGGACAGATTTAAATAAGACTTTAGGAAACTGTCCTCTAACAATCAGCTTTACTAAGCTCAAGTCTCCTCTTGCTCTTGCACATATTACTGCCACAACTACCCAGGACAAGTCACACTGTCCATCCCAATGCATGCTGTGTCCATCGCTCAGAATCTTCTGCCTCAATACGCATCTCTCTGAGCCAAGAACTATTTTCTTTCTCCTTCAGGGTCCCAGTCAAGTACCAACTATGTTTAGCATCTTTCACCTTGCAGAAAATGTTTCTCTCCCCTTAACACAAGGCTGATAGCACAGCATACACAATCAGTATGTTTTACTTTGGAAATAGAATTGTGTTAGATTTTGTTGGTTAAGTTGGTTCCCTTTTCTTTGCTATTTAGTAGCACAGCATATATGTCCCCTCCCTCCTGAGGAAACTAAGTAGTAAGCCTTCCCTGACCTACATAAGAGGAAACTAATTTTATCAGTCCTAAATACCCAGGAGTTGAGTTAAATATGCTCGTCGCAAATAAGACAAAAGGAAAATTGGAGGAGAAGTCACTTGTGAAAAAAAGAATAGCAGGAGGTGAGACTTCCCCCAAAGTGAAGAGACTGGAGGGGACAAAGCCTGAAAAGTTGTCCTAGTAAGGAGAAAGCCTGCTACACTGATTTGATTCTTCACTGCCAGAGAGTCCAAGAGTCTCTGTGAAGTAAACCAGCTGGATCCCCACCATCATCACCTTCTAGAATAATTCCATCAACCAGACATGGTGTCTGAACCCAGAGCAATGTCGCCATATTGTGTACAGCAAACACTGTGTTATGACTGAAAGGTTGAAATCCTAATCCCAGGTTTGTATAAATATAACTCAACAGAGCTATAGTCTTTACAAAAATAATGAAGCTGAGATGAGATCTGAGAATAAGATCCAAAAATAGAAGAAGATTTGGAGAGAAAAACAAGAAGACATCCTTATGACAAAAGAGGAGGAGAAGGCAGGGACATGGCTGAAAGGCAAGAAAGATCACAGATCTCCAGTCCACAAACACAGATTCTCCCCAAAAAGGAATCAGTAAGTCCAGTTGCTTTGGGGACACTAACCTTTCATGTTTTCCACCACATAGTTTGTAAATCAAGGGAAAAAGAATTATGTAAATCCTCAGAAAGAAGCATATTAGTCAAGAAAAGGAAAGAGCTCCCAAAACACAGGAATAAGGAAGCCTAAGGTCTGCTACCATGGCAGCGTGGAGACCTGTATTTGTTCAAGCATTTTTACTTTCATGGGCCATTTTGTTCATACAAAAATGTTAAAAATCAGACTAGAAATATGGCTCAGAGGTAGTGTGATTCCCTTGTGATTTTCCTAAACATAGTTTTAAATATCACTTTGATAATTGTTTTTAAACTATCAAATACGCTTTTGTCTTCTCAAACGAATGGTCCTTAACTTGACTATTAAATTGATTATCCTAGCTCCCTAGCCAGATGTTGAGTAGTAATACAGCCCAATAAATAAAATCATGTTAAAAATTATACTGTACAACTAAATTTACAATGTTTTCACAATATCACAAATACACAGATATGTGCTAATATTATATATTCAAATATTTTCCTCAATCTAAAAGTTTGAGTTTTCTTCCCTCACATTTAAAAAAAAAATTAAAATACTTTCATGGGCACCTAGAAATAGTTCGAGCTATTCATGGGGTCTTCCAGTGAGTCAGTCAGTCTTGCTGCTGCAGAAGTGGAAAGATCAAGACCCTGAACAAAGGTCACTGGCCAACTGTATCTCCACACAGGGCACATTTTAAAGGACATCTGTAGTGTACTTTTCTTTGATCTTATATGATGGTCGCATACGTAGTAAACTTAGTCAGCTTTCCACTGCTGAAATCAAACATTTGTTGTACACAACTGAACAGAGAAAAAGTGAGTATTTGCAGTTTCAGAGGTTTCTGCTATTGGCTCTAAGACAGAAACATTACCATGGAAGTGTGTGGTGATGCAAAGATGTTCACTTCATAACAAGTGGATAGAGCAGAGGAAGTCACACCTCTGTAAGCTACCTGGGTACACCCAGAAGAATACTTTCATAATCCTCTAGGCTGTTCTCAGGTGGACTGTCACAATTACTTGTCATGTTAACATTGTGTGGAAATTTATTTCTGTATGAAATATTCCCTTACCATAGTAACATACTAAGCAGTAAGAACACCAAGTGCTACGCAGAGCTAAGTACTATGAAATAGTATCTAACTATTTAGTAGTAGGATATATTGTAGATATTTGACATGTTTTCTAATCTTGTTAAGAAGGAAAACAGATAAGAAAATTATGTAAGACACACTTTGTCTTAAAATTATTGAAACCAAGAATTTTCCTAAGGTTTTCTAGACATGTTTACTTAGTTTAGTCATCAGAAATGTTCTTCCTTCTACGAGTGAGACCTGCAGGCATCTGAAGCAGGAGGATTAATTATGAATTACAGTTTCCAGATTTTAGCTTCTCCATTCTTTAGCAACCACCCATTAGACGCATTTTCTAGGTGAAAAAGACATTTCCAACATTCAAAGTATAGAACTTAGATTTCACTTCATTTGTGATATACAAAGTGAAGAATTATGAGCAAGGTGCACCTGTCTCCACCCAGGGCAGGAAAGATCAGTTTAAAACAATGGTGTTTGCCCCATTAAAATGGAAGTATAATAAAAATATGCATGTTATAGAAATACATTCTCAGTTAATTGTACAATGTATTATGCATTTGTATATTTTCCTAAAAATCATTGGGAAACATGCAAGGAAAATACAGGATAATCAATTTAATAGTCAAGTTAAGGACCATCCATTTGAGAAGACAAAAACACATTTGATAGCTTAAAAAATGATCAAAGTGATATTTAAATCTATATCTAGGAAAATCACAACTAGTAGAGTTTAGTAAAGTAATGTGATCTAACTTCTTTGTGTGTATTGTTTATAAAAGAGGTTTGGTCTCTTTCTTGTCTAAAGAGTTTATCCACCATTATGCTCTTGTTGGCACCTGGAAATTTTTTCACATTATGTAACTTGCCCATCATCAAGTTATATAAATTGTGTCAATTAGAACCTATATTTTGTCAAGCAGAATCAGCATTCTTAGATAAGGGAATTTTATGTTATCATGAATTCTCCAGTATCTAAGCAGTCTTCTACATTTTCTTAGTCATGGACACTTGCTAACTGCTTTTAACTAAGTCTGGGGAAATGAAGCTTGTAAAAGGACACAGGAAATCAATGCTAGAATAAGATTAGGCAGACAAAAATACTGTACATGCAGGGAGGCACTCAAGAAAGATTAGATAAAACTGTAAATGCAGAAATGAAAAAACAATTTTTTTAAAAAGTTGGAAATGTACATGTGAGCTCTTTGAGATGACATTTTAGTGCTATATTCAAACTATAAAAAGGCTTTATTGGGGCTGGGAGTTAGCTCAGTGGTTCTGGTGCCTGTCTTGCAAGTGCAAAGACACGGGTTCATCCCCGGTAACCACATACCATACTGGGCGTGGAGACTCACACCCAGCAGCAATTAATACCACATACCACAGTGCTGGGTGTGGTGGCTCACGCCTGTCATCCCAGCACTCAGGAGGCAGAGGCAGGAGGATTGCTGTGATGTGAGTTGGAGGCTGAGCTCAGGGCCAGCCTGAACTACAAAGCAAGACCCTGTCTCAAAAAAACAAAAAACAACAAAAAAAGGCTTTATTGGAACAAATTTCATAATTACTTGCCTTTCAACTATTGTTCTTAAACCTTATTAGGTATACGATAAAGTATCTTGTATGAATTTGGACTTCCAAACTTTAAGAAAATATGATTTCAATAAATTACTGCTGATCTCCAAGAACTTGCTTTTGAACAGTGAAATTCAATGTCAGATAAACAATTTGCAAAACACTGCTCTAAGTAGCAGGGCGTCCAAATGGCTGAATATTTGAATTATAATTTACTATTTACAAATGCATATATTTTATCTCTATTTTATATTTTACTATTTTAAAATTTATTATTACCATTTTAGAACAGTAATACAATTTAGTATTACCATTTTAGAATGGTTATCAGAGCATTTTAAATGAGCACATGATTTGAATAACTCATTCAATGCAGTGTTTCTGAAACGAAAAGGCATATAAATCACTGGGCAGCCCGTTAAATTATAGCTTCTCACTCTTCAAATCTGAAGTGGGCCTTGGATTCAGCATTTTGATGTTGACATTCCTGTGCCACGGACCACACAGGAAGTAGCAAAGATACACTGTATCCTGTCCGAAATTGTAAAACACGGCACATAAGCCTCAGAAGATAAACTTTATCCAAGTGTTCTTTGGGCAAATAAACACTTACAGTGCTACACATTATCACTCTCACTCTTGAAAATAGTACATTTCACCACAGTATTTTCTTTTTAAAGTTGTGCCTCCAAGAGATATTAACAAGTGAAAGGAGTCAACCTGATAATGCCATGCACTATGCGACTCTAGATACAGAACATTTTGCAGAAAACCAAACAACAGGGACAATAAAAGGACCACTAACTGCCAAGCTTAGGGAAGAAGGCTGAGTAAGTAGGGCATAGTGGAATTTTTGAGCAGTGAAACTCGTCCATGTGCTGCTCCAAAGGTGGATATGTGCCCCATACATGTGTCACACCCACAGACTGGACCACCCCGACAGTGAGTCCCACTAAGATATTCTGTGGTAGATATTCCTGTGGCCTCATGCCATATAACAAAGGAAACCATTCTAAGGGATATCGATAGTGGTGCACTGTACTTAATCATGCAGAAACAGGAGAAGATGGGAGTACATTGCACCCCATTTTGCTGTGAACCTACAATTGATCTAAAAAATACAATCTTTTAAAGGTGGTAAAAGTCATATGATAAAGAAATGGCACATTTCCACAAATGTTGAGTTCATAGAACTTACTTAAGCAATATTATTAGCTACCTGAGAACAGGAATTGACTTTCTTATAGGACTTCTCTTATGCCACTCACATTGGGCACTGCCACCCCATTCCTGCCACTCATTGCTTTCCTTCCTTCTCACTCAAGGTACCAGGGGAACTTTGGGAACTCGGACCTTTGGGCCTATTCCAGTTGGTCTTTTCACTTCCTGCCCAGTAGCTCCTTTGATGCCTGTGAAAGAAACCTCACTGGGGCTGTGTGGTCAGCAGGTGTGGGTTGGCCAGCAGGGCAGGGCGGGAGGGTGGTTGATGCAGCCACCTTGTCCACAGGGTATCAAATACAATTCCAGCACACATCTGGACAGGTGGACACTTTTGGGATACATCAATGCTGTAATTCTATGTTTTCATTTATTGTCTTTGCAGTCTCTTCCCCAGTACTGGTAGGAAATATGGTTCATCTGAATTACTTGTATTGGAAACACAAAATATCACCAATATGAAAGACTGTTTTAAAAAGTACATTAAATATTTCTTGATTTTTTTTTTTTTTTTTTTTTAGTGCTAAGGAATGAACCAAGGACTTCATATGTATAAACCAAGCACTACACCACTAAGCTACATTCCCAGCCCAGAAAATGTAAAGGCTTCTTGACTACCAGTTTTATTGATTAAAGGTTCAACAACATTTTGAATGTATGTTTAAATACAGCAGATTATTAAAATTACATTTTTATCTGTATTGACTAATAAAGCATGGTTACTAGAAATTTGAAGATGTAGTACACATTCCTACTGTAGTACACTGTCTTCAAAATTGTAGACTACCCTACATCCCTTTAAAACATGACAACGTCTAGTCATTGAGCTTATAAGTGCTTTGGGGGCCGGTAGCCAAACGTCCAATCCACTATGTCTACTAGGACCTTATATCATAGGTGATTATTTTTTTCATTTTATTTCCATTATACTCACACAGCTAACACTGAGAGATCAACAAGAGAGACAAATTGTAGCTCTTCATAATTCTCCACGTTGGGATCTCAAAATTAGAAATAAACCATGGGTACATTAAAAAAAAATTTTTTTTTGATGACAAAGCCTCACAGTAGCACCACGCATCAGAATTTTGGGGGACAAGATCAGTGAAGGCCAGGGCTTAAGGGAAAAGGATGAATAGGTGGCTGAAGGGGGATTCTAGAGCCATAAGACGCTGCATGTGCAATTCTTAAGGTGGACAGACGCTCAGGTTTTTCTTGTGTCTCTGTATCTACTTCATTCCTCTGAGCCCAGGGAGGCCAAGTCTCATAGGAAAATTTCCTATGTCTGCTTCAGAGGAAGGTCAAAACATCCTTAGCAGGCTTCATGACCTGCTCCAGGCGAGAAAGGAAGGGGCAAGTCAGAAAGACCTTTCCTCTGCTTCTATCACTTTGTCAGATTCCGTCTCAGACAGAGACCACCACGGGTACAGAGGCCAAACACACTCCTAGGACTTTAATCTATTACTCATTAACAGCATTAACAGTGTTTTCTTGGGAGGCAATCAGAGATATAAAAGCTAATTTTGCTAAAAGAAAACAGTTACCCTGTAGGCCTACAGATGCCCAATGGTCACTAAATAAAATAAAAGCTTCATCTTCATTTTGTATTTGTCCCTGGTTATTACCTTAAAACTTTTAGGTACTACATATAAATAAATATAAATCCCTATTAATAATCACCTAAGTATATTTGTCTAACACCTAGCAATATGAATTTGATTAGCCCTAAATGTACATAACTAATTTTTTCAACACTGAGGACATCAGGATGACAAATTTACAGGGACATTTAACTATATTTAACTATGAATGCACAGAAGTCTCTAGTCATTGTCCTAAACTTGTGATCATCATGGATTCCAGATTTTCCCACAGAACGGAGACTTCTTCAAACAGAAAGAGTCACTCCAATGAGACTAAATTGTCCTCTTCTAGCAGTAAGACCATCAGCAAAACCAAAACTGAAGTGATAAGACCCACCCTGTCCCAAGGACTCCAAAAACGGTGCTTCCTTCCTCTTACTGACAGGCATTGTGATGTTCTCCAGGAGAGCAGTGCCCTTCAACTCCTCAATCTAAAGTCCCTTCCCTATGTTCACCTACTTTTTTTTTTTTTTTAGACAGGGTCTCACTTTGTGGTTCAGGCTGGCCCTGAGCCCAGCTTCAAACTCACATCACAGCAATCCTCCTGCCTCTGCCTCCCGAGTGCTGGGATGACAGGCATGAACCACCATGGCCGGCACTGTGGTATGTGGTACTAATTACTACTGGGTGTAAGTCTCCATGCCCAGTATTGTATGTGGTTTCCTGGGGATTGAACCTGGGCTCTTGAGCTTGCAAGACAGGCGCTGGAACCACTGAATTAAATCCCAGGCCCTGTTCATCTACTTTCTAACTCAGCCTCTTGTTTGCCAGCCTTCTCAGTGAGACACTGTGAAATCCTTTTCCAAGATTATTATACAGAGAACAAGCTAAAAATATTATAGGCAGTCAGATAGGCCCTCAAGCGGGCCAAGAAAAAGGTGAAGCACACCACAGATGCACCAGAGATACATGGGCTGAAAACCAGGCCTTGGAATGGAGACAAGATGACCAGACCTACATGCTTCCTTAAAGAACTGGGCCAGGGTAGGTCTAGATTAGTATCAACCACCCCAGGGGGTGACCAAGACCCCTGGATGTTACATAACTTGTTTCCCAACTGGAATACCATTACCATCTGACTATACCCATTTGCCCCTCAAGAGCTTTCCTATCAATAAATATTTTCCTACTTTTAATCTCCATTTTAATCTTTCTAGGACTCATCCTCTAACCTCTAAAGACCAAGAACTTGGCATACTATACAGTAAACAGGTCAGGAAAATAATATTTCATCTTTAATATTATTTTCATAACATAATGATACAATAAGACCCTGCACTTGGTAAGCTGGGCTTGTTTGCAGGCCCCTCAATGGACCCACAGGCTAATACCCATAACATGCAATAAATGAAAGTGACACATTCTGGGATAACCTCTGACTTGAATCATAACATGGGTATACAGGTTTCATTAAATAACCTTTGCTGCTTTTATATGCATTTGGAGTTCCAATGAGCAATTACTTTTTAAAGTAGGAGATTTCACATAATTGGGAGGAGATTTTCCAGGTTATCAAATCCTCTCTAAGAATCTAAGTATTAAGCAGCAAAGAATTGGAGCTGAGAGCTGAGACTATTTCTTTAATGGTGGCCACAAGTACTGTATCTCTTTAATCACAGCATTATGGGGGGGGGAGGTGTGAGGCATCCTGGGCAACTCAGCTAGATCCTGCCTCAAATTACAAAATTAAAAAAGGCTGGGGATACGGCTCAGTGTGAATCCCTGAGTTCAATCTCCAGTACCACAAAACAAACAAATGAAAAAAAAAAAAAAAACCAAAAACAACAACAACAAAAAAAACCCCAGCAGAAGCAGCAAATATATTATTTGCTTTTCTAAGTAGAGATGGTTCTCACTACTTTCTATTGTCTTCACTGAACTAGCATGCACATTACTTTCCTGAGCACTGTACATATGGCATCCCCAGGAGAGCTGCACATTTCAGAAGTTCTAACTAGGTAATTGAGTCAGAACTTTACTGGTAGGAAAAGATAATACAGTACCAGAAACAAAACTCAGAGGTAAGGGTAATCTGATTTAGCAGTTTAACCTTTGTGAGGTTAATTCAAAAGCTTTACTTTAAAGGAAAGCTTTATTCCAGGAATATTCATTTACAGGGAAAATGACAGAATAAAAGTGAGCCAAGTACACTCAAATGGCAGATTTGCCATTTCCTAAGGCTTTTGTGGGAGCATAAATATAATTTACTTTTTCCACTATTTCTCTTACAAATTCACTTAACATCTTAAAATCTCTTTTTTAATCCTTCAGTACTGGGGAAAAAAAAGAGACTCCTGTTGCCACAATCATGACTCTCAGTATTGGTAACCCTATCTTTTTCTTTTAGGTTTACCTCAATTGTCAGTCAATTACAGGAAGAAGTTCTTGGCTTTATTGTTGTAGATAGGTAAGCTAGTTAGATATCTTGTAGGCAGTTGGACAGGCCCGGCCCTGAAAAGGCCCACATGGAAGGAGCCATCATGGAGGACAGTGGAGGAGACCTTCACTGAAGGTCAACATTACCATCCGAGAAAACTTTACCCAAGCAGGATCAAGAGCAGTGATTTTTATTTTAATAAAGCTTCACTCTCTGGGGTGGAGACCAAGCTTCTAACCTACCCCTTTCAGAAAAGATACCTCTCTGGAAATCCTTATAGGACTTATAATGTGACTACTATTTCCACTGGATCCCCATTTCACCAACATTATCTAATAAATATATTTGTAATCTTATTGGTTGATCATGATTTTGTCCACTTTGTGATTTCTCACTGTAAATATATTACCTAGGCGACTGCACTTGCAATGTTACTGGTTGACTATAATTTTGTCTGACCTTAAACCTGCATCAACTTATAGCTTTGCTTCATACCCCCCCCCCCTTTCTGGGAAGGGAGATGAACTGATTCACCCCCTTTTGAGTCCCCCTTCTGTCCCTCTTAGGCCCAAATTTTCCTTCTCAATAAAGTTACTAAGTGGATTCCATTTCAGATAAAACAGATAGTGCATCGCTAAAACCACTGTCATTGAGTGATAGCCGTGTAACTAAAAACTAAGAGGTAATTTCCCTCTTTGTATTAATTTATTATAAGATTGTATGTAAAGTTATCATTATTCAATTAAAATTAAGGCATTTATTGGAAGGTTAACATACCAACTTCAGTGCTTTTAAAAAAAGTTTGCAGTACAAATATCAGAATTTAAATTTTCCAATTATTAATGTTAAAGACTTTTATTTAAATAGAAATTTTATTATACAAGTCTGTAATCATGTCCATGTTACTGTTTGTCATTATCTTCATTATGATTACTAGATAAATATTATAGTTATAGTTCCACTGTATATTTTAAAATACATCATAAGACTCTGATAGATTAGAACCTTCATTTACTATAGTTAGGAAGAAACCAGGATACAAGCATAAGCATGATGACCTGATCCTCAGGCTGGAATAGGGGATTGGGGCTGGGAAAACTGGTTAAACTGCGCAAAATCTGTCAGAATCACCTAGCCTGTAGTCATATGCCCAGAATGTACAATCCAGGGTGACTCTGCAGCTGCCTAGCACTGTAAGTGGAACCAATTCAAAAAGTGCTATTTTCAATTCTTCATTTACATCTGCTGCAAAGCCAATGGGGATTTCCATAAAATGGTTTAAATAAACCATCAGGCCAAAGGGAGGTTTTGAGAGGACAACCATCCCAATGCCTTATCTGCATGAGGAACAAGCTGACTGAGGAACTCTAAATACCCCTCATCCTAGGGGGCTTAGTCTTTGCCATCACACTTTCTCTCTACAGAAAATACTTCTTTTCAGTCTTTAAAAGTTGTACATCCCCACTACCTTTCCTGAGCATCTTGTCCGGTTCTTGGTTCGGGACACCAAGAACCAGTCCCCCAGGACACATCACCTTTCAATGAGCTATGTTCAAGATGTGGGAAAATACTTCAGTTTGGGGCCTGTGTGTTTGTATGTCTGTGTTTTCTTCCTAGAAATTCCATGATCTCAACCTAAACTTGGTCCTGGCAGGAAATTATCTACCAACGTGACTGTGCATGGGAGGATGGGCTTGGCTACTGCTCCCTGAGCCACCCTGCCTGCTGCAGGCAACATAGCTCTCTCCAAGCTAACTCTCATCAGTGTCCTCTGAACTATCTGCTAAACTATGTGGTGACTTTTGGGCTTTTGTGTTTACACTGCCTAATCCAAATGAGAATTCTGCTAAATCAGAATTTCCAGTCTTTAATATTTTAACAAACAGGTCATAAGAAGAATCTTACAAGTTACAATTTTTTCCTTTAGAGACAAGGGACTTCTCAAAACTTCCACAGGCCTGGGACATGAATCTCTCCTTCTCCTCCATTCAGCCTGATAAGTGGGTTAAATATGCAGATCTAGGCATCAGAAGAAGAGTTCTCATTCATTATTTCATCCAATTTTCACACATAAACTTTATGGGGCAGTCGTTATTTTCAGTGTATTTTTCAAATATGCAAACTGAGTTTGAAAGTTGTGAGGTGTTTCCGGCACATTTTTGTTACTGATGTGCAGCACAAGCAGTATTTAAGGCCTATGCATTGGCTTTAAACCTATTTGAAGTGAGAAAGAAAAATGTGAAAGAGGGATAAGAGGAGAAAGGGAAGATGACCGAGGGTAATGAAGGATAAGGCTACTCACATTCCAAGGGTCACTTTGACCCTAAAATGAAGTAAAAACCACCAAATATTTCATTTACAACTATAGCTCTGAACGTGTATCTGAAGTTAGACACAAAATCAGCACTGCTCAGTGTCTCCTTTCTTTGCAAATTATTTTCTTTTAACAGAGAAGATTTTAATTTCCTTTCCTTCTCTTTGCCTGTTGGAGGACATGCATATTTCCAGACAATTGAATTTCCCATTCAACAACTTTCACCTGGGTGAGTTTTCTTAATTAAATGTAAACATATTTGGCAAATCAGTGTTGTAAGTACCGAAAGGCCTCCCATGATGATGTGAGCTGTCATCAGAATTTCCCATCAGTTACGAGTGTTTTCTTTGAATACCAAATGATTTCCTTGAGGAGCAGGCCCTAGACAAAAGATGAAAATTGAATTCTCAACAACAGTCTAAGTAGGCCACTCCTGACAAAGGCAACAGACAAGTGGAAAGACAACTTTCAGGGATAACAACTTTTACTGTTGCTTAGATGCTCAAAGTCAATTTGCTCTCTGAGTCTTTCTGTTCAGAGCAGTATCTTTCACAAAGAGAAAAATTTAACCATTATTCGTGATCTACTTAAAAATATACCAAAAGATAGTTGCAGAGGAGTACTGCATACAGTATATACTCTTTTGAAAAGTTGCATTACTATAATTTATACACATAATTTAAATGCATCTGGTAGTAAGACCATGCCAGGTACCATACTGCTTCTCCTTGATATTTGATCTTTTGACATCAAAAGACTACGTTCTGCCTTGATTTTAGCATGAGGCAAAAGTATTAGAAGCATCTGGAACATTCCTTGTGTCCCTCATTCTGTAAGAACAAATGGCCCAGGTACCTATCACCTATTTTCCAATAGTGAAACCTGTTAACTCCTATCAGTCTTAGAATTAGGATTTAATTGGGAGCTACTGCTAACTTCAGTAGTGTGTATTACATACTTAGAACTTTTTTGTTTAAGAATGAAAAAACCTACAGATAAACTTGAACACTGTACAGAGTATCAGATTATTAAAAACTCTTTCATTGATAATGTTCAAATATAAGTAGAATATGGTTGGACACATTTACAATCCTAGAACTTTGGGAGACTGAAGAAGGTGGCTTATAAAATTTTATCCCAGCCTGGACAATGGCAACTTAGAGACCTTCAAAATACAACTGAAAAAGGACTGGGGATGTAGTTCAGTAAGAAAGTACTTTATTAAATGTCCTGTATCACACACACAGAAAAAAAAACAGAGAGAGAGAGAGCAAACCAGAGAGCAAGCCAGAAAGAGAGAAAGACAGAGAGAGAGAGAGAGAGAGAGAATGAGATAAGGAAAAAGGAAAAGGAGGGGGAGGAGAGACATGATGTTTTATTGTTCTGAGTTCCTTAAATAGGTCCTAATCATCACTGTTACCTGCCAGTTCCACTGGGGGAGGGTCATTTCCTTATTCTCTTTATATTTAGATCCTAATACAAAGTAAGTCCTCAGCAAATGTCTGTATTATTAGAAATAATTTAACTTTATAGATGAAATCAATGTTTCTTCTGCTGTGTACACATGGGCATGTGTGTGTATACATATGTTATGTATATGTACAATCCTGTTACACTCATATAATACAACAGTTATTATATTTATGGGACTTATTCTTCTAATGTCAAAATTAATTTTATAAAAAAATTTTAATTTCTCCCAATATTACTTTGTGTGGACATGATATCATTATAAAATTATACAGTAGATAACAAAGTCAAAGGGAATGGGCTAAAGGATATAATAGCCACCTAGATTAACATTTCCAAGGCAAACTAATAACTTTTCTTCTATGCTTCCTTGAAGCCAAGGCAAAAATGAAAGTACAAGTAGCTTAAAAAAACCTTTATAATCCAATGGAAGAAAGCATGCTAACATGTTAAGAATATAAATTATAATTGATTTTATGGACACTACCACTGAGTAATATTCTGCATTTCTTATACAGTTATTTAAACAGAGACACACTCTTTACATATTTTCTGGGGTAACTTTAAATATTTTCTAGTTGGTGTAACTTGCATCTTTTTGCTGTTGCTGCTGTTATTTTTGAATACAGGTCTCACTATGTGGTTTAGGATGGCCTCAAACTCATGGCAATCCTCCTGTCTCAGCCTCCTGAGTGCTAGAATTACAGGAGTGTGTCAACATGCTCAGCTTGTTGATATAACTTGGGTACTCAGTGTAAATACTGAGTCTCATTAAGTCATAATGACCCAATTAATGTTCTATCTATTATCCCATCTATCTAGAAATGATAAAAACTAGAGTAGGCCAGGGGATTCTTCATCGTTGGAGGACTCTCAAAATATAGATTCAAAGTCCTAACCCTTTGAACAGTTTGAAATTTCTTTTAGCAGGAATAACTGATGTGGAGGTGAGGCGGAATGTATGGGTCAGGGGGCTGTCACAGGTACATTTCTGTTTGGATTACAGCATCTTATGTCCTCTTGAGAAAACCTGCCCCCCTATATGTTGGTTAGCAGTTGACCAGGATTGGCTGTTTCCCTTTCCTCACAGGAGGGGAGTCTGGGAGTTCCAGCCAGTCTCAGCATTTCTTCCCATCTGCAGTTTCCAGGTAGAGGAGACTCAGGGAGCTGCTTACTGTGTAAGTGCTGTGATAAGACCGAAGGGAAGCCGTGGACTGTCCATGATAGAAGCAGCAAAGAGAAACAGAAAATACCAGTGAAAAGGAGTAACTTGATGTCACTGTTAGTGCTTCTAGATTTTCCTGTTATCTGTAGTTTCCCTGTACTTTTCAACTGAAACTGGAATAAAGAAAATGGCTACTACAAAAGTGATAACAAATAACATCTACCAGTATTTAAAAATTATTCTAATGAACCTTCCAAAATGAATTTCTTAATAGGACAAGTTATAGAAACACTGCATGAACTATTCTCATGAACAAAGGCCTGGTTGGCTTCTCCCATGAGCCCTTTCAAATCACTAACACTGGGAGAAAGCAACTGCCATCATGCAAAGATGTTCAAGCTCCAATTGGGTAGCAGCATGGCAAGGAACCAAGTCCTTCCTTTGCCAGCCCTCATTAACTTGTCACACACAGGAATACACAGTCTACTAGATAGTTTCCCCATCTCCAGCTGACAAACACCTCATGGAAGTACGGCTCTCATGAAGTACAGCTTAATCTATCAGCAAATAATCAAAATGACAGTAAGTATGACTGAAAAATTTGAGATGATTTCTGAATAATTCCAGGATGAAATGTGTTTATCATACGTTTAAAACACAGTCATGCCTCACACAGTGACTGGGACATGCGTCATTAGGTGATTTTCTCATTGCTACCAAGTCACAGAATGTGCTCACACAAACCTAAATGGTGTAGGGCAGTCACTAGATGGGACTTCTTGAGGTATTCAAGAGATTCAGGAAACATGGTATGGGTGGATTCACTGCCAGAGTAACATGAAGTACTGTTTCAAGTATACATTTTTGGTTATGTAAGTAAACATCACTCTAAAATAATGGTAAGGGTAAACTATGATAGGTGTATAAACCAGTAACTTGGTCACTTACTACCATTATCTGGAGTTAAGTGTGCCCTTAAATGTATGTGCTACACTTGTACATAAATGGGGGCAGAGTAGTCTGCGTATATATCTGAAAAATGTGCTGTGCTGTGACTTCCCCACAGCTGTATCATTTAGAAGCAGTAATTTTTCAACTCTAAGACTAAGGGGCCCATGTGGCATATGTAGGCCTTCTGTGAAGTATCACTGGGCAGTACATGACTGAATGGCACTCAGAGTCTGTGAATGAGTCAGGGATTGTGAGAGACAAGGCTCTGAGGCAGAACAAAGTGGTGCCCAGTGGGCCAGAATCACTCCTGCTGGATGAAACGTGCTGAGGACCTTGAGAAGGCAGCCAGCCCCAAGGAATCACTAAACAAGACTGTGGTCTTCAGCAAATTACAACTTTACTATTATTCTGAAACACATGACAAGAAAAAAAATCAATTAGATTCTAAATCTATTCACAATTTCACAATAAATTGAAAGGAAAGAGCAATTGCAATTTTAAACATAATTTGATATGAATTTTAAATGGTTACAGAAATGATTTTCATTACTTTAATATCTACTTACATGAATGCAATTTTTATTAAAGATATTTATCAAGACTTTGAAGAGATCATCATAAAACATCTTTTATGTAACCATTTCAAGCATAAAGCAAATTTCTTAAGAATAATGTTTTTCCCAACTGGGTGTTCAAATTTTTTATGAACATTAGCATAAAAACATCATTTTCAAAAGTTTTACACAATTTAGATTTCCTATCTTTCCTACACTTATAGTCTATAATTTTAAACAAGATATATAAAAGTAATGATAGTGACTTTTTCAATAAATATAATTTGTATACTTCCAAATCCTCCCAGTTAATCTCAGAACATCAAGCTTATATAATTCTTATTTTTTGTATGGTAGTCATGCATTATAGTGGGCTCAAGTTTTTTTGTTTTTGTTAGTCATTCTCATGCTTATTTTCCTCCTAGACTGAATATGGCTGACACGTAAAACCACAAGAAGTGCATACTTGAATAAGCACGACTCATACGATTGGATAACAAAGGCCTGGTTGTTTTTTTCCATGAGCCCTTTCAAATCACTCACATTGGGAGAAGGCAGCTGCCATCATGCAAAGATGTTCAAGCTCCAAATTGGGGAGCACCATGGCGAGGAACTAAGTCCTCCCTTTTCCTTATTAACTTGTCACACACAGGAGAACACAGTCTACTAGTTTCCCCACCTCCAGTAAAGGCTGAGGGTCACTTGAGCTTTAGCTGACAAAAACCTCATGGAATAACCCAGATCGGCTAAGCTGATCCTTGACTCAGGGAAACTGTATGAAATAATAAAGGTTATTAATACTTTAAGCTACCCCAGTTAAGGTGAACTTGTCACATATAGGTACAAAGCTGCTCTGCCTGATGGCATTACTTCTACAGTGCCATAGTACCAAGTAACCGCCACTGTAGTAGCAAGCACCTTGCACCTAGCAAAAACCCTAACAGAATATGGAATGGAAGTGTGTGCTTCACATATACCTTAGTTCAATGACTCTTTTTTTTTTTTTTTTTTTTTTTTTGAGACTGGGTCTCTTTTTGTACTTCATACTCCACTGAGCCTAGAACTCACAGCAATCCTCCTGCCTCTGCCACCTGAGTGCTGGGATTACAGGTGTGATCCACCACACTTAGCATTGTGGTATGTGGTTCTAATTGAGAGTGGGTATGAGTCACCATGCCCAGCACTGTGGTATGTGGTTAATGGGCCTGGAACCACTGAGCTAAATCCCCAGCCTGAGTGACTGATTTCTAACGTGATTCTTTTTTTTTTTTTTTTTTTTTT
>PVIR01003310.1:0-90296 GCA_004026965.1 Petromus typicus | reverse complement strand
AAAAGGCAATTAGATTTGAGCAGTGAGATGAACAGGAAGGAGATGAGGCTGTAAAACTCAGAACACCGAGGCCACTGTCACCAATGCTCAGGGAACCATCAAGTATTTGTTTTTGAGGAGGAGGTGACCATCACAGCTCCATGTGATAAAGACAGGGCCGAGGGCACCACAAAGCAACAGTTCTATGCTCTAAAGAAATAGCTACATTGATAAAAGTAACATCCGGAAGCTCAGAGGATGGCCAGAGAGACTCCCTGGGGGATTCTCCCTAAGCAGGGGAAGTTGGACAAAGTGGTAATGGGCCTGAACTCTGGAGCCAAAAGTCTTGGGTTTAATTCTCCGTTCTGCTCCCTCAACAGGCAATTAGCATTTTGTGTGCAGTCTGTGTGCCAGTGACTGTGCCTGTTAGCTTTTGACCTTGAGTAAGTTACTTAACCTCTCCCTTGAAGCCCTCATGTGCTAATTTGTAATTTGTTGGGTTATTGTGATATGTAAGTGAATTAATGTATGCAAAGTGTTACTTACAACAGAAATAATGGATGTTCACATTTTCACTTAATACTGCTGTTTTTAGAACCACGTTAGGTTTGGAAAAGATGTAGTGGCACAATTATCATGTTTTAGCCCCAAATAGTGGCTTAATGATGAAAAAGAACTCTTATTTTTAAGGATGCCTAATATGTCTGGAGCAGGGTCAGAATGTCCAATGAAAGAGCAATAAAGTGGACAATAATAACAAAACTGATCATAACTCCAAAAAACATAGTTTTTGAGATGTGGTTTAATTTCTGGGCCCTGAGGTCTCTTTGTAAAAGTCTCAACTTCTCTGTGGCTTCTAATATGGCGGGAGTGGGGAACATCAGTGATCATGATCATGGTGACACGGCAGTGGCGATCATTCAATGGTGGTGGATGATTCTAACAGACATCCATCATTTGCTACTATTCTGTGTCTAACTTTGCATTGTGCCTTACTTGGTTTTATAACACTGGAATGCAGATGCTGTGTGTATTTTTATTTCATAGGTGAGGGGGGTAATATTTACTAACATGTCCAAGGGTGCTTGGTGACATCCCATCACTAAGAGTTCACGTTGCAGTTAGAGAGACATTTAGAAATTTAGATTGGGAAGGATAGGAGCCAGCTCCTCTCCTAATGATGATTTACCACCTGAAAGTCTTTTAGTTTTGGAGTCTTGCATCTACTATGGATCCTGACATGAAGAAGAATCACTTCTTCCCGGGAAGGCCACATTCGCACTTGTAAGAGTGGTTTACAATGGAGCAAACCTCTGTAGGCATCCACACAGTAGGAAGAGGTCTCTGTGGCACAGAATGCAGTGAAGCTTTGCATGGAAGGGAGGAGACTTTCTGACTCTTTAAAGCAAAGTAATGTTGATTTTCCATCATCTAGGCTTCTTGACAGCTGTGTGGTATTAAATGTCCAGGCATTGTCAGCTCGCTGAACACTGGTACAGCCTGAACATCCACAAAAGTTAAATGAAGTCTCCAAAGCTACTGAGCAAGTTGGTGAGTTCAGCTCAAATTTCTGGATTTTTAGTCTTTCGTGCCAGTCTGATGCACATGGAAGAGTTTCTGTGTGAGAAAGATAAGTGAATCTTTGGCTCAGGTAAGATCACCATTAGTACAAAGAGTTAAAAACACACCAATGCGGATTCTTTTACTGCCTCACTGTTACACCGAGTGGTTCATTAGCTGATTTGACCTTAGTCTGATCATCTGTAAAATGTAGTGTAATGTGTTTATGGTCTCATTTTATGGTGTTTCAAGAGGGGATGAGTCTAAAAGCACTTCTCATGAGCAATATCAAAGTATTTGAAAAATATTTCAAATAATTTTAATACTAAATGGGCTCTTGTGCTGGGTATAGTCAATTTCTTGCACTTTCCTACTTCTAATCATGTTTGGGGCCTGGGCAGCTAGGCTTGTAGAGATAGTGTAAACTGGCTCTTGTGCCCTTCAGTTTTTAATTTGGTTTGGCCAATGGGAAGTTGTGGCAGGAGATCTGAGAGCGGAGAGTAGTGATTTATTCTATTAGTCCTCTACCTGCTGGGATGCCACAGATTTCCCATTTGTCTATAATGAAGGACATAGCTCCTATCTGGCCAAACTTTCCATCATGTCCTTCACTTATTCTGTAAGTATCCTGGCTCCTTGACTAATCTTTACTTGTTTCCACAGAGCTGGCCCTTGTGTTGTAACTATCCACCTATTAAACTTTTCATGATTTATCCAGTGGTGGTGCTCTTCGAGATGCTCTTTGAGATAAATATGTCACTTAGTACATCTCTCAACTCATAAATGAGACTTCCGGTTTCTAACTCACACTTGCAGAGGTGAAGAACTTGTCAAGTTGCTCTGTAAGTGAATGGAGGATCCCCACTACTGACAAACATCTCCTGCACGTGGTTCCCTCCAGTAGGCAGTAACACCACAAACTTGGAAAATTAAAGAAGAGAATTGATTGCATGTGCTAGACATTTCTCTCACCCAGGATTGGCACGCACAAGGACAATGGGCAGATCTTGTGTAACAGTAGGACATGTGCATGTTTAAAGGAGAAAAGATGAAGGGGCGAAAGGATACAAGGGATGAGAAAAAGAATAGAAGAAAAAGAGACATAAGAATTCCATGAATATGGAAGCAAAAAGAGGGTTGAAGGCAAGAAGTGAAATGGGAAAAAAGAAGAAACAAGATTTGTCACATACAGGTACAAATTCTCTGTGATAAGTGTTATGACGTATATCTAAATGTACCAGTAAATGTTTTTTTTTTTTTGACTTGTAACTTAGGGCTGGGGAGTTAGCTCAGTGGTTCCAGCGCCTGTTTTGCAAGTGCAAGGGCCCGGTTTGATTCCCTGGTAACCACATACCATACTGGGCGTGGAGACTCACACCCAGCAGCAACCAGCACCACATACCACAGTGCCGGGCATGGTGGCTCACGCCTATAATCCCAGCACTCGGGAGGCAGAGGCAGGAGGATTGCTGCAATGTGAGTTGGAGGCTGAACTCAGGGCCAGCCTGAACCACAAAGCAAGACCCTGTCTCAAAAAAAAATAAAAACCTAAAAAAAAAAAATTGTAACTTACAGGGACCTTCCCAGGACAAACCTCAACCTTCAGAGCAAAGTGTCCAGAAGTCAACATACAACTTTTGTAGCAGTCAGCTCTGAGTTCACCAATAACAGACAATCTCTGCAGTTACTATTCTTGCCTCCAACCAAGTACCAACTGGAGGAAGCCAAACATTTTCCCCAACCAACCCCATGATGTGTGCCATACTTGGAGAGCCCTTCCAGTTTCTCCCCAGAGCACACCTGCAGCTTTCACTTTGGTATGACTTACTTAAGATCACAAAGCTGCCAAAGTGGCTGGGCTAAGATTTGAACCCAATTTCAGTACCCATGCCATCCTCCTCTCCCCTTCATGTTGGATAATTAGAAATATCCTTGAGCATCTTCGGTCTAAATTAGAGGTCTCTCCCTTTAATCAACTGAATGATGTCATCCATGACATCACCTATGAATGATGTCATTTTTATTTCAGAGACTTTCACCTATAGCCTGTAGAACAACGCATACAGTAGTGTATGAACCTTGTGAAACATTCAGTTGTGCTTTCCTTAAGCTTGTGCTTCCTTTCCCAGGAAGTTCTTTTCTTTCTTTTTTAAAAATTGAGTTTATTGGTACATTATAGACAGACATTATGACCACACTCATCATTGAGAATCTGTACCTGTACATGATATCTCTTGACTCTTTTTTTCCTCATTCCCCTGCCCTCTCTCCAACCTGTCTACCTACTCTATACATAAACTTTATTTCCTTTTTTTCTTTTTACTTTCAAATTTTTAATTTTCCTTTTTTGCTTCCCCTTCTGCTAGCTCCTCTTTGAAGATTTTTTTCCTATTTCACAATATCTATTTTACATTCTGGACCTCATTTACACTTTCAGTTTCTCACAATAGAGAAATAATATGTATTTCTTTATTTCACTAATGAATATGACCTCCAGGTGCATCCATTTAGCTATGAATGTCTCTAATTTATTACTCTTTATGTAATTTATTACACTGCATTTTTTTTTGTTTTTATAAAAGGGTCTCATTTTGTAGTTCAGTCTGGCCTTGAACTCACTATGGAGCCCAGGTTAGCCTTGAACTGATGGCAATCCTCCTGCCTCTACCTCCCAAGGGCTGGGATAACAGAAGTGAGCTACCAAGTCTGGCAATACTCCATTAAAAAAACAAACAAACAAAAAAACTACATTTGGGTCAGGGATTTAGCTCAGTGGTTCTGGTGCCTGCCTTGCAAGGGCAAGGTCCTTACCTCATACAACAATGCCAAGTGTAGTGACGCACACCCACCAGCAATCAGTACCACATACCACAGTGCAAGACCTGGTGCCTGATGCCTGATGCCTGTAATCCCAGTACAGGAGGATGGCTGAGTTCAGGATCAGCCTGAACTACAAAGCAAGACCCTGTCTCAAAAAACCAAAACAAAACAAAACAAAAACAAAAAAGAAATACACATGTCTATCTAGTCTCCAATTGATGGGCATTTGGGACGTTTCCAAGATTTAGCTATTACAAACTGAGCTGCTATAAACATGGGTGCACATACGTTGCTATGGTATGATGCTTTTAATGCTTTTGTGAATTTACCCAGCAGGGGAATAGTAGAATCAAATGAAACTTCTAGTCCTAGCTTTTTGTGGAATCTCTACAGTGGTTACACCAGTCTACACTCCTACCAACAATGGAGAAGTGTGCCTTCCTCCACACAGCCTCTTCAGCATTTGTTGGTTGATTTGTTGATAGCAGACATTATTTTTAGTCCTTTTCTTCTTTATCCATGGTTCTCAAATTGAGAGTGACTTTGTCCCATTCCACCCCCTTGCTCCAGAGGACATTTGATAGGGTCTGGAAGTTTTTTGGGTTGCATTTCTCAGGGTGCTATTGATATCTAGGATATTATTGATCATGGTGAGATACACTCTGACAGCTTTTCATACCACAGAGTTCTCCAGTTTCAAGTTTCATAGGGCCAGAGTTGAATACTCTTGATTCCAATACCTATAAGGCAAACTTCATCTTAAAAAGAGCAGAGGGGTTTCTTTTCACCAAACGAGGTCATTTTCTCACTAGTAACACATGGAGTGGTACTAATATGTTGACATAGCATTGAAGTTTGAAAAAAAAAAAAGCTCTTGTTCTGCCTTTACCAGCTGGGTGCCTTTGGGTAAATTGCTGAGTCACTCTAAACTTTGTTTCTTATCAATAAAATGAAGCACTTCCATATGTATGTCATTAAAATTACATGCAGATCAGATGAAAGGAAATGCACGTATACTTCTTGAAAGGTGTAATAACATAGTAGATGATTAATAATTTTTATACTTTCCACATGTGAGACACATATTGTAGTGTCCTCCTTTAATAAGAAAATGAAATGCCGTGGAAAACACTCAGTGTATATTTGAATCAAGTAAAACTGTGAACTTTGGTTCCAACTTGGTAATGGGAAATGGAGTGAAAGACTCCCAAGGTGAAATTGTGATTTGACAGAAAGTGAGCTGGTTTCCAACATAACATGGACTCATAGCATTGTGCCAAATCCTGGGGCGGACTGCAGGGAGATGAAAGGAAGAAATAAGTCACGATTATGGTCATTAGATACCAGGGTGTGGAAGGGAGTGAAGGCTGAAGGAGAGGACAAGAAGGGCAAAGTTAAGTGGACTTTTGTACTAAGCTAGCATCCAACAAAAGAACAAAAAATAAATATCCACTTGGAAGCCAAATAAAATTGTTTCGCTTTGAAAGTCAGTTCATATAATGTATAGATTTTCCTTTTTTTGGGGGGGGTGTTAAATAACAAAAACAGATAATGCTGAATGTGTTTTAAACTCCAGCCAAGCCAAGAATATAGTCAAATACGGAACATTCAAATAAAGGCAAGGGAAGATGTTTATAAGCCAGGCAACGGGCTCAAACTTCTTGCTTCCATCATTTTTAAGGCTATTTCCAACATTTTGATAAACATTCTAAGAAATTCTTTTTTTGCATGTGTACACATATAAATGTATGTTTAAATGCTTATATAATTTGGATCAGCATGTACTCTATTTATTACTTCTTTTTCACTTCAATGCACATTTTATTATAATGGAAATTCCATAATTTTCTTTCAATTCTTTCCTTATTGAAAGGCATTTGGGTTATTTCCAGTCTGGGGCCATTATAAACAGAACAAGATGAATATGCTTGTGCATGTGTCATTATGACTTTCTGAGAGCAGTCACTAGAATTGCTCCCAACAATCCGTACTCTGGTGGCCATGACCTTATACAATCCCCTCCCTAGAGGAACTGGCCTCTAGACAATGCAAGATGGCATTGTTGTAGGGATGACACTTTGGTTATAGGCTAGAAAGGATTCTGATTGCTGTTTTTTAAAAGATTCTTCTGTGGCTTTCTTTTTTTTAAAAAATAAAATATTTATTGGTACATTACATATACACATCATGATTGCACTCAACAATGAGAATTTGTACCAGTATATGACACAACTTAATTCTCATATTTTCCCATAGCCCTACCCACCCTACCACCCCACCCCCTATATACATAAACTTTGTTTCCTTTCTTTTTTGTTATAATCTCATTATTTTTCCCCCTTCACCCTATTTTGCTTTGAGTATTTTCTATCTCACAATATATAACATACAATTCTAGAACTCATTTACCTCTTTATTTTCTCATACCAGAGCAAAGGAAACCAAAAGGCAACCAACAGTGTGGGAAAAAAATCTTTACCAGCTGTTCCTCAGACAAAGGGTTACTATGTAGAATATATAAAGAGCTTAAAAAAATCAGCCCACCCAAATTTAAAGATCCAATTCAAAAATGGGCATATGAAATAAACAGACACTTTTCAGAGGAAGAAGTAAGAGCAGCTAAGAAGTATATGAAGAAACACTTAACATCATTAGTCATTCGAGAGATGCAGATGAAAACAACACTGAGATTTCATCTCACTCCACAAAGAATAGCTGCCATTTCAGAATCAGCCAGCAACAAATGTTGGTGAGGCTGTGGAGAAGAAGGAACCCTTCTGTGGCTTTCTTATCCTGTGTGCTTGTTGAAGTTAAATGCCAAGTGTGACAGGGTTTATGGTAAAGAATCAAGGTACTCAGATCAATAGTCCTTAATGAATAGGATGCTGGTGACAACCAAGGACTGAGCTTGGAAGCAGATCTTTATCTAGCTGAACTTTTCTAGGAGACCACCAAGCTGAGTCACCACTGTGCAGCCTGAAAAGAGACCACAGAGCAAAGGATGGGGGAGTCGTATCCAGATTCTTGACTCTCGGAAATGGAAATGATCAATTCCTATGGCCCTATAGTGCCTCTCTGTTGGTATAGATTCTTACCCAGCAACAGATAACTGACAACTAGGGGCACTCATGATTAACTAACACCTAGCCATCAAAGAAATTGAGAAACATAAGCAAATGAATCTACTGCGGAGATGTGGAGTTTAAGGAAAAGGGTTGTGAGGATTTGTAAGAACAGGTGCCTTTGTTCAGAGCTGGGATCCAAGAAGGAATTCCTTTATGAATTCAAACATGACTCATTGAAAATTTTCTAGGTGCCAGGCACTGTGTGCCAAGCTTGGTAGCCAGAATGGTGAAGAAGACAATGTTCTTTTTCTCTTGATGTCTACCCTTCAGAGAGAGAAGAACTAAAGAGCAACCAAGCAAAGAGGCAAGACTATTTCCAGGAGATGAGGATTGGGGACGCAAAGGTAATGCGCCAACAGCAAGGTCAAGGGCATCTTCATTTCCGGTGATCATGGGGGAGGTGGTCATGTCGGGTCTTACGTTCTGAGCAGGTGATATTTCCATAACCCTGGGAGTTGATGGGGTTCTGCCTTGCCCAACCCTGTCTGCTGTGCCCACTGTCCCCACCCCAGGGGCCAGTGGTGACAATAGGAGCTAGCGCAGCCCAACCAAGGCAGCATATTGGTTCAGGCTTCCGCAGCACCTAACCAAGGGATGATGGATGCCACGGTGAAAAGGGGGACCCACTTTGATGTACGCGGCCCGGTTTGATTAATGAGCGGCTCTGCTGGGAGGCTACACTGGGAGTAAATTACTCTTTTCAGAAATGGCTAGATCGGCACTATTGTACTAATTATTTCACAAGCTTGGGGTCAGTTCCAAATTCCCTGACACACGCAAGGGAACAAACACCCGGGCTAACAGAAGCCGACAGAGCTCTAATTAAAGCAGAAATTGTTTGTGACTCCCTCTCCTGCTCCCCTCCACCCCAGCAGCCCTCTCTTCCTGGAGGCGGAAGCTGTCACAAGGTTTCCTTCCTGCCCTCTGCCTGGCCCAGCACAAACCCCAGAGTTGCTGGAAGCAGGCACCACAGTCCCACACCCCAGAACACATGGAGCACTCATGGTTGTGGGATAGGTCCCGCGGGGTCAGACCCCAGGGTCTGTTGTTTATTTTTTATCCTAATTACATAGGCAGGTTACTTAGCCATTCATTTGTTCTTTCATTCCTCTCTTCATTCTTCTGTTTATTCTTTTGTTTGCTTAGTTCATATATATGACAGTGATACAGATAAATGTAAAACCACAACTATGAGAGGTGGCTTTGAGGGGGTCTGATAGTAAATTTGATTTCACTAGGGAGGTGACAGAGCTGATAAAGGTTAAGGGAAAGCTGTGGAGGATGGAGAAGGGAGTTCAAAGTGGTGAAGACATCACATGCAAAGGGTCTGGGAGGAAGTGAAGTTGGAGTTCTGAAGGAACACACACACACACACACACACACACACACACACACGCACAAGATAGTATGGTTAGGCTCTCTGGAATGGGAGTCAATTGACTTGAGTTCAAGGTTTTGCTACGTGTGTGATGTGGAGGACCTTAGTATATTTTGATCTCATTTTTTTCACCTGAAAACTAAGGACAAAATTTCTCAAGCCTCTCATGAGTCTTGTGCCGGCTTTCCCAGCAGCCCTTTTGATTTAATTAGGGCTCTTGTCCCTTCCCTTGGCAACTTAGTGTTGCCGGAACGAGCAGAGATGGTGGAGCAGAAGGTTCATCTTAAGCATCCTTGGAAGCTGAGGTAGGGGCCATTGAAAAGTCCTCGACAGCCTTGTATGTTGTCTGCTCCCATCCATATCAGTTGTTGGACGTATGAATCCCACTGACTACTGTACCTCACCCAGAATGCGGTGTCAATTGGCCCCCTCTGTGCCAACACCACCACGCACGGCTCCCTCTTCGCCCACCCATGGGGCGAAGTGAGGAAGGAGTTGTGATCTTTCCTTCACGTGTGTGGAGTCACTCCATGGAGGCTTCCCGGGTACCAGCCATGGCTCTTAAAGGACTTAAATGTCTGCTTGAACACAGGCATGGCCTGCATGTGACTTCCTCTGTCACTACCACTAATAGCTTTCTATTAGGACATTTGATGTCATTGTATTCGACTTTGCTGGCACTCTTTCCCATCAAGTATGACCACTGGCATCATGAAATGAATGACCCTGAAATGCTGACCAGTTTTCCTAAACATGTATGTGGGAGAGCTGGGTTTGGATTTTTTTTCAGAACCTTCTACTTTTCCCCATTAGATCATGTATAAGCAATACTACAGCTATAAAATAGTGAGTGTTTATTATGCACAGGCAAAATGTCCAATATCTTTTGTGTGTTAACTTATACCCACCTGTAAGGTAGAAAGTGTATCGATGCCTATTTCATAGATGAGAAAACTGATACACAAGTGAACTCAGCAGTCTCTCCCCATCTTCCCCAGTCTCCCATAGCTGGCAGTGGTGGAGGCTGGCTTTACACCGAGGTACCAGGCACCAAATCATGCTCTATGATGTGCAGTCACTATCTCGCCAGTGTCAATGCCCAGTGAAGAAGACACCTTTCTTCTGGTGCCCTGTAGGGCAGACTTCCAAGGTTCCAGCCTGGTAGTTATGGTGAGACCACAAAGGGGGAAAATAAGGCAGGATTTGGATTCCTTTACTTTGGGAGTTGGTTGGAGAATTTTCAACTCAAGGCTTCTTTGTACAGTCTAAAAAGAGTGAGCTAAATGGGAAAATCAATAATACACACAGATGGTCCTGGTGATGTTTACACTATTTAAGAGAACAAATTATTTTGAAGCACCTGGGATTCATTCTTCCCCATATAAAAGAAGAAAAGCAGGTCATTTTTATCTATTCATTGAAGTTGCCTCCCTAAGAGGCAATTATTCAGTGTTTCTACTATAGTTGTATTGGCCATTCTCTGCCACCCTTACTAATGCCAATTAAGAAAGTTTCACTTTCTTATAGAAAGAATAGAATTCACCCCACAGACATTTATTGAGTGGCTACTATATGCCAGATTACTTACTAGTGCAGGGACTGAGGCAAAGGAGAAATAATAACTATAATAATAACGATAGATGTGACAGAAAATACCAAAAATACTTCTCAAGGACTTGGCCTGTGCCACATTTTTGCATCAAAAATGCATTTAATCTTTGCACAGGCCCATGAGGTAAGTGCTGGAATTATTACCATTTTATAGGTAAGGAAACAACATCATACATTTTAGAATATGAGAGAAGAAGGATTTTTGACCTAGACAATCTGATGAAAAAATCAGACATAGGCCCTGATCTGGACTTGTTTCCATATTAGTGGAGAAGGCAAGACACACACACACACACACACACACACACACACACGAACAAATCAGGCAAATAAAAAGATCTATCTACTTGCAAAGAAACACACACACATGACCACCCACCACTGGGAAATTGCAATGCATTCTAAATAAACAAGAAGAAATAGATGACATCATAGGTGGCAGGAAAATTGTTCCCGTGTGGGGTTCTGGAAGACTTCTCAAAGAAATAGTGTTAGATTCAAAGGGATGAAAGAAGCAGGTGTTAGGATCCTGGTGAAGACACCAGGGAAGCGGTGCGAAGCGAAAAACCAGCCCAAAGGAATAGAATGGGTCAAAGGTCGGAGTTGGGAACAAGTATAGTGTGTCCAGGGAACTGAAAGAAGACTTGTGTGGGGGGATTTCATGACTTGGAGTATAGGAGTAGAGTGGTAGAGTGAGGAGGAGCAGATAACATAGACCAGAATACAAAGGGTCTTAGTCCCAACAGTTTGGTGAGGATGAAATGAAATAATCAATGAAATTTTTTTATTGCAGTACCTAGAAATTAATACATACAACTACTGTGTGCTTTTATGATCATTATGCATATTCTATATCTTATTCCACTGATATTGACTTTCCTCGTGTTATTTAAAGAAAAGAGTAAGGTTTCTTTTAAGGTTTTCCCTCTATCCAGAGTCTATACTTCCAGAACTCTGTAGGAATTACAGCTAGTGAGAGCACAGGACCCTTCCCCAGGACCAGGGGCCCCTTCTGTATTGTTGAGATGGTCGCATCTATGTGTCCATGGATGGATCAATTGATGGATCAATTAAAAATAGTACCTACATACAATGGAATGTTTACCAGCTGCAGAAAGGAAGGGAATCCTGCCATTTTTGGCAAGACAGATGGGCCTGTAGAGTACTGCACTAAGGGAAATAAGCCAGTCCAAGACAAATATTGCAAGATTTGCTTACATGTGTCTAAAATAAATAAACATGCATAGAACCAAAATGTAGATGGTGGTTTCCAAGGGCTGGAGAGAGAAGGACATGAGGCACTAGTTAGGGTTCTTCAGAGAAACAAAACCAACAGAAGAGATTTATTACAAGACCAGCTTGTGCTATTATGGAGATTCAGAAGTTCCATGACCTGCCATCTGCAAGCATGGGCTGCAGAGGAGCCAGAGGTTGAGTCCAGTTCAAGCCTAAAGGCATGAAGAGCCATCCAAGCACGGAGAGAGTGAAGTCACCCTTTTCCACCATGTTGATTGAGGACATCAGTGGATAGTGGATTGGACAATGTCTGCTCCATTCAGATCTGGTTTACTCAGTCTACAATACAAATGGAATCATCCAGAAATGCCTTCTCAGAGGCACCTGCACATAATATTTTACCAGCTCTCTGGATACCATTAGCCCCACTGAGTAAATATTATTGGCCTCAAGAAGAGGCACTTGGTAGTCAATAGCATAAGCTTTCAATTGATTCTAGAGATCGGCTATAAGTATTGGTAGTCAGCAGTACCGTACTGTGCACTTACCCATCTGCAAGGAGCATAGACCTCATGCTAAATAGTCTTACAGAATATAATCAAAATGGACAGAGTAGATAGGATTTCCTGTGTGCAGAAGAGAAGGTGGAAGGTGAGAGCTGTGTAGCCAGCCACAGGCTGCTTCTCACGCACACACATATCCTTACTCTGCCTGCTAAGCATTTGGGCAGCGATGACAAGATGCTTGTGCTCAGAGAAACAGAAGGGCTTTATTTTAAAACCTTCGGTCGGGAAAGGCCTGTCGAGCAAATGCAGCCACTTGACTCCTTGCTGAAGGTCAAACAGCGGGGAAATAATCTGCTGGATTTGGAGAAACATTTAAAAGAAAAGAAGAGGAAGAAGAAAACAAACCCTCTCCATACTATCATTTTTTGTTTCTGTAGAGACATAGGGGGAGATGTGAGAAAGTTCTGGGAGGGAAGGATTAAAGGCAGATAAAAACCTTGCTCTTCAGCTGCTGTTGGAATTGTTCTTCAATCAAGCCATGGTTCTCAGACAGGGCCATGTAATTGATTATAAATGTTGGAATTTATTTCAATAAGCCCTGTCATTTCTGAGCAGCTGTTTCACTTTATAGCAAAGCAACAAACAGAGGCGCTGGACGCAGCCTGTCTTTTGTCTTTCCCTCTGACGGGTTTGGGTTGCTTTTCAGTTCTCTGGTTCAGGCAGAGGAGGCTCTGGGGGGAGGGAGTGGAGGAGCCAGAGGCTGCCTTGAGCACCTGCCTGCTCGGGATCCCAGTAACAAGAAAGTGGTATTTTTCATGGACTTTCTAGTTCTGGAGCCAGGAGGAGGCATAAAACAGCATTGTTCTCTTACCTGTCAGCCCTCTATGTGTTCCTACAAAAAGCTGGCCTGTGATTCTCTCAGCAGCACAAGGAAAGAGAGGAGGAGAGGCTGTTGTGTGGCTCAAGTCTGGACTCTACATGTCTCAGGCAGGGTCATGGTGTCCTCCCTCAGGAGGAGAGAGATGGCGCCTCGGTCTACAACTGTCAAGGGAGATTCATCATTGACCTGGACATGGAAGGATTAGAGCACTTGGCTCAGTACTGGGTATACTATAGGGGATCAATAAATGTGGAGCAAATTTTCAGTGGAGAAGCTACCTTCTGTCTGTCCTGGATCGCACTGATCACTCTGTCCATTAACCCTGTGTCACAGTATTGTCTTCCCTGCTCAATCTACACTTAGTACTTAGTGAGGAGCTATAAAGGGACGTGAGTTTAAGTCTTGTTACTGACACCTGACTTTGGCTCCTGGTCACTGCCCTTGGCCATTTTATTTTATCTTACTTTTTATCCCTATTTAAAATTATCTAATTCTATGATTGTCTTCACGTTTTCTCTTTCCTCTGTGGTACTAAGGACTTTGGCGTTTTGATCAATGCATCATACATGGCTAGAATAGTTGCTGGCATGCAGTAAGCACTCGGAAGATAATTAATAGATCAGTTGTCTTTTGCATGTAACCCAGCATTTCATCCTTTAGGAAGCCTCTCAGCTTGTTTCTGCTATGTGTTAATTTCCTCAACTGGATGCTTTTCTGCTCTTGGAGTTAACAGTGCCTCAAAATCTAAAATCACTTTCTACTTTCTTCCTGCATGCTGATCTGAGTGGCTCTTCTCTGCCTTCCATTTAGGCTTGCGTTGGGACTGGAGAAGCTACTCAGAAATCTCTGCTTGTGAACAGAAATCCCTCTGTTTAGCTTGGGTGAAGAACAGGAACCAAAGAGCTCTGAGGCTTCTGGGAGGCAGAGGAAAAACAAATGGGAGAGAGCATGTTTTCTTGACTCCATGTCTCGGACTGTCATGTCTGGGTGAAGAGCGACTTAAAGGATTAAGGATATTTTTACACCTCTAAACCAGTGAAATCTGGCAGGATACTCTGAGGCAGCCCAGAGTACAACTCTTTCATTGTTCAGATGAAAAATAGGAAAAGTCAAAGGAGATGAAATGTTTGAGATATATATGAAGAGTATGTCAGCATTTCTCGAGACTGGGTCTCCATCTGTTGTTCAGGCTGGCCTTGGACTCACCATGGAGCCCAGGCTGGCCTCGAGCTTGCAGTAGTCCTCTCTTGCATTTCTTGGCCTGCTTGGCTTCTCATGTGCTGGGAATCACAACTGTGCACCGCTGGGACAAAAATATTGAATGTTTATGTTCCACTTTATTTTCCTATCATTTCATTTAATCAGATTATTTCCATGTCTATAGATGAGGCATGGTGGCATTACTGTGTGTTGAAGCCTGCTGCCCTCTGCCTTTTTCTACCATATTTTGAGTTTTAGAATAAAACTCCTCCTTTCTAACCATCTTTCCAGCCTATGTCTCTAACCATAACCCACCTAGAAGTCACAGGTGAGGCAGGCAGTATCTTCTTTCTTTTCTATGCCGGGTGCTGGTTACTCATGTGAGATAACTCAAAGTCCCACAGAATTCTGTTGTATGATCTGCCATTGTGAGCTTAATTAAATCAATATTCTTGTGAGGAGGGCTGGGGAGAGTAGGGATGCATAAGGTGTGTTGACTTACACATAGAGGGAAAGAGTCTCATGTTCATTCTCTCTTGAAGCTGTATGAAGAAATGCAAGACAATCATATAAATACTGTATCTTTTCTCTGGTATGAGAATCTGAAGATGTAAATGAGTTCTAAAATGTATGATAGATATTGTGAAATAGAAAATATTGAAAGGGAAAAGATTAGGGGTAAGAAAAAATGTGGTGATAAAAAAGAAAGCATATGTGTATAAGGGGTAAGGGGGTTGTAAGGTAAGTAGGGAAATGGATAAAAATGAGAATTAACTATGTCATATATTGGTACAAATTCCCAATGTGGAGTGTGATCGTGATGTGTATTTAAAATGTATCAATAAAGAATTCAATTAAAAATGCAAGACAGAAAAATAAATGATGAGTGCTTGTGGTAATGGCATCTTCCTTCAATGAAACCTTTTAAGTTTCTCTTCTCTCCTCTGCCAAAGCTTTGTGCAGGAAATAACTGCACATGCAGGGCTGTAACTCATTCCAGCTCTGCCAGCAGTGTGTCCTGGAGGTACCCTTGAGAACACCCTTAAATAGCATCTGAGCTGGGTATCCTGGTGCACATCCATAACACCAGCTGTGAGGGAGGCTGAAGCAGGAGAATTGCAAGTTCCAGGCCAGCCTTGGCAACTTAACAATACCGAAAAAGAATAAAATAATATAAAATAAAAAGAGATAGGCATGTAGCTATATGGTAGAGCACCTGAGGTCCTGTATTCAATCCTTAATATCAGAAGAAAGACAAAACAAGAAATCATATGGAAACTGGAGGAAGGATGATACCTGAATGGAAGAATTATTGCCAAGATGCTAAGAGGAAGCACAGTGTGGTGGGTCTGTGGAGGGAGCTGCTGTCCTACGGTGTACTCTCATCTCTGAGGTCATTATGAGAATTCATGACAGATTACGTTCAACATGCCCATGTTGGATTGTTGTGGAGTCATTGCTCAGTGAACGCTTTTTGCTAACAATACTCGGTACAATAGTTATTGTTTGCATAAAATGTGCTAGAAACTGTGCTAAGGCCAGTTAATCAACTGAATTCTTCCGTACCAGCCTTTCAGGGTGTATATAATAATTGTTATAGAGCGTTGCATGGTGACTCTCATAGGTATATCCATCCAGTTGCTATGAATGTGGCCTCATCTGCAGAAGGAGTCATGGTGGGTCAAATTCAGTTAGGAACCTCAGGATGAGAGTGTGCTTGATTCTGTGTGTGAGGTCTAAGTCCTGCAAGAGGTATTCTTATAACAAGGGGTGGAACCACAGATGAGAAAAGGTTGATGGAAGAGAAAGCCAGGAGAAGATGGCGGCAGAGACTGGAGGCATGCAGCCTCATGTGGAAGCCTGGAGCATCAGAAGCAGGCAAAGCAAGGAAGCCTCTCTAAATGACTTTGGGGGCATGTATCACTGCCAACACCTTGATTTTCCTTTTGGACCTTCCATCCATAACTATAAAATACTATTATTGTCTTGTTCTAAGCCACCCAGTTTATGAAAGTTCATTATATTATCTCTAGGAAACAAAAGAATAGTTGTCATGCCAATTTTATTGATGGACAAATCAAGGTACACAGAGGTCATGTATGGTAATTTGCACACAGCCAAGTCTCTAAGCAGCAGGAAAGCAGGGGATTGCAGTCAGGCACAGACATGAGAGAAATTTTAGGAGCCAGAGAAAGGATCCCTGAGGATACCCAGATGCTTTGTGATTTTTTTCCAAGTCACTTACCCTCTGTGGGTCCGATCATGTCATATGTGTGTGTACATATGTGCATATGATTGATCGCCCACTAGATGCAGCTCTTTAAGGCAGTGGTCATCAAATTATGGCCTATGGGCCAAGAGTGGGTTTTACATTTCTAAGTGATTATATTTAGTAGTCTTCATTTTGCTCTTTTGTCCACTAAACTTGAGGTGTGTTTCCTACCTGTTCTTTTTTTTAAAGTTCTTAACCTCTTCTCAAAAGAATGAAAAATAAGATGACTGTAGCTTCCATTCCAAGAGTGGCCACCAGTGCACCTTGACTCATCAGTTCATCACCTACCTGTTGGGCAACTACAAAGTATCAGAGACTTAGAAGCTGAAAAAAATGGTGCTGGCCACCCACTGGGGCACCAGTGTGGAGCTAGTCTGTGAGAGTCCATTAGCTTGGTACTGACATGGTGCAGAATACCAGGAAAGGAGGCAAGGGGAGGGAGGGAGAGAGAGACAGAGAGACAGGGAGAAACAGAGAGAGAGAGAGAGAGAGAGAGAGAGGAGAGAGAGAGAGGGAGAAAGGGAGGGCGAGGGAGAGAGAGAGAAAGAGGGAGAAGGAGAGATAGAGAGAGAGACAGAGAGAGACGGAGAGAGAGAATGGGACCAAGTGGGAGCTTCCAGGGGAAAAGGTGGCATTTGGGGGCAGCATTTAGTCCTTGTCTCCACTCAGCACAGGTCTCCATCTTTGAATAGAGTTCTGTGTACTTCTGTTGAATAAACAAGGAGTTGACCATTAGGACTCAGAGTCATCTGCCCTGAAGTCTGAACTGAGTCTCTGAGGATAAGAGAAGGAGTCAGAAGACATGAGTGAGAGGTGCTCCTTGCTTAGGGAGTGCTACTTTGAAAAGCTTGGACTCAAGAGAGAGCAGGAAGCATCCAAGTGTTTTGTGTTCCCAGGCTGGGCTCTCGGGAACCCGGAGGAAGAGATGAGATAGAGTCTGGAGTGAGGTCCAGGGCCTTCTAGGCAGTGTCAGAGACCTCAAACATTAGCCCACCAGCAATGAAGGCTCACGGCATGAGGACCATCCATTCTTCCTGGTCCTCTGCTTCTCTGCGTCCTTCTCTTTCCCTTGGACACTCATGTACTTTTCCTAGATGTCTTGTTCCTTTCAGCCCTGATGCCTTTTCATAACAGTTTTCACTACCTGAAAATGTTTCCTCCATGTTTTTTTTTTTGTTGTTGCTGTTGTTGTTGACCTATGTTGTCTTTAAAGTTGATTTATTTTCCTTTTCCAGTTGATTTTTTTTTTTTTTAGAAACAGGGTCATATTTTTTATAGTTCAGGCTGGCCCTGAGCTCACTGTGTAGCCCAGGCAAGGCTTGAACTCACAGAAATCCTCCTACCTCTGCCTCCTGAGTTCTGGGATTACAGGCATGAGTCATCATGTCCCGCATTGTTGTGTGTGGTTACTAGGGATCAACCTTGGGACCTTGTGCTTGCTCGGCAGGTGCCAGAACCACTGAGCTGAATCCCGAGCACTTTAAAATTTATTTTTAAAAGAAGTGACTCCTGACCACATTCCAGGGAAGGTCTCCTGATGTGCTTATCAATTATCTGAATTTATGATCACATTGCTATCTATATTCTTATTTCTAGATCAATATGATGTCCATATCTCTGTCTATACCATATTGACTTGAACCTTAATATATGTTGTCCTCCATGACACCACTTTTTTTTATTAGTATATGTGTGTGAGACATAATAATTGCATTCACTGGGAAATTAGTGCATATACATGTTGCATCCTAATCATTTTCACTTCCTTTTCCTGTGCCTAATTTTACATTAAGTTGACGACCATTAAACTATCTCCTACACTGATGCATAAACTCTGTGAGATGTTAGCTCCTAGTTTTCTAAGGCTACCATAACCAAACTCCACAGACTATGTATGCGAAACAACACTAATTTATTTTCTTATGGTTCTGGCAGCTGAAAGTCTGAGATCAAGATGATCTTGGTTCTTTTTCAGCTTGTCATGGCTGTTTTTTCTCTGTGTCTTCAGCTGGTCATTGCTCTGGATGTGTCTGTGGATACCAGTCAGATTGGATTAAGAAACATGCAAATGACCTTCATTTGCCTTAAATGCCTCTGAAAAGATCCTATATCAAGATACAGTCATCTTCTGAGCCAATGGGTGTTAAGATTTCAACATAAGAATTTTAGGGCCCTAGAATTCCACTGTGTGAGGAGACATCTCTCTTACCTTTCACCTTCTTCTCTCCATGTCAAGCATGGTGCCAGCACATAGTAAGTACGCAAAAAATATTTGAGGAAGATAGGAGATGCTACCACAGGGTCTCAGGGAAAATGACCTCAAGGGATGTTCTGGTGGAAGGACAGAAGAAGGGAGAGGGACAGAGAGAGACAGAGAGAGGAGTAGCTAGAGTTCTGGAGATGAGAGGTTGCAGAGGAGGATATCGAAGCCCTGGGGGGTGAGGAAGCAGAGCGCAGATTTAAGGAGGAATGTGAGGGCTGAGTGAATTGAACCTGGAGATTGGAGGCAGTGGGTGAGGGAAATGGGGCTGCGGAACCGATCAGTTTAAGTGTCACTGGGTGGAACCGATTGGTGGGCACTCGCTGCACCCCTAGTCACAGAAGCGAGGCGCTGAGGCGCATTATCTGCCTACTAGGTCTGAATTCACAGGCCATGCTCTGCTGCCAGCTTTTACAGTTCCGGCCGGGCAGGATTCCTCTGCCCATTTATTTCCTCCCTCCTCGTTCGTTCTTCCAGCTGCTCTTTCTTAAAAGGAGAGACGATTACTTGCTGGTAGTTCATCTTAAGTCACAAAGGGGAAAGCTGCTGGGCTCCCGAGCATTTTATTCCGGGAGAAAGGAGGATAAAGATGAATGCCAGGGAACATGAGTTCATGCGATTTAAGCGAGAAGTAACTAGACCCTAAAATTTAGACCTCAGAGCAGAGAGGCAGGGAATCTGAACTCGGAGGCTGTCACAGCCGACCTAAGACTTTCAGCCCTGTCTTGTTAGGCCTAATCTGCCTCCCCCTGATCACCCTGGCATCTACACATGCTGCCTGGGCGATGTGGGTGCTGCAAGCTGAAGATTAGGAGTGGTGCTGAACGGTGCAGTCACCTTTCACCAGCTTAGCCGCTGCAGATGCTTATAAAATAATTTCCGCCTTCATCTGAAGGCAGAAGGGCTTTTCTCCCCCACCCCCCATTAGTATTCTGGCTTTTTCTTTTCTCTTCTGCCTCGTAAAAGCCTCGGCGAAGAGCTTGCCTGTGTAATCAGAGCTGTGCAGGCTCCTCTCAGAGCTGCTTCGCAGGCTGCAGCCGAGGAGCCAGGGATAAAACTTCGGGAAGTAATGATGTCTCGAACAGCAGCTGGCTCCCGGGGGTCATCCCCTGCCTGAGCTCTTCCTGCCCTTCGTGCACCCCCAGAAAAGAAGTCTGGCTTATTTACCATTTTAGAAAGTTAGACCTTTTCAAAGAGATGCCCCAGGCAAAACATCCTCCCTTTCCCATCTTTCTGAAACTAATGACTCTTCTCGGAAAGTTTTGACAATGAGAGTTGTTCCGACAGCTGAGGGAGTTTGCTGGGAGCCAGGCTGGAAAGCAGCCCATGGAAAGAACTGGGCTGCAGGCTGCAAGCTCGGAGAAGGTTGCTCTGCAGTGCAACAAGTCTGATGATCTGGAATGGGGAGGCAGGAAAGGGGCTCTGAGCGGGGAAGTCCTTGGGCTGGGGTCACGCTCCCTCAGTCAAATGGTAGTCAGAGGCTTTGCTACTGGAACAGAAGGAAGGAGAAGTTTGAGATGGAAAAGGAGGTGAAAGAATTTCTTGCACACATTGTATCTCAATGAATTCCTAAAGTTATGACAATACATAAGTTGTTCAATATTTGCTTCCATTTTTGACAAAAGAAGAGGTCTGGAGAGGGTGATGTGAACAGGATTATAAATTGTGCTAACTCCTATGGGTAATGGATCGGGATGGAGGGTTTTCAGGCTGGAGTTGAAGGATGTGACACTCACAAAACTTATGACTATCTCTTTCAAGAATGTGTTGCCTACACAGCTACTCCTAGGATAAAGAGAACAACACAACTATTAACTACTACTGTAGTAACCCGTCCCATAATTATTATTTCCCTAGTTGTTACAAAAAAAGCAAATATTGGTAAGGATAGGAATTATAGTAATTCTAATTTTTGAAGATTTAGAGAGACTTTGAGACCCATCCAAGATGAGAATGCTGGTAAACAAAGAAACAGGAAAGCATGCAGCAAGTCATTGCAATAGAAACATTACCTTTTAAGAAGGTCAACTTCTGGGGAAATGCCTGATTTACCACAGCAGAGTGTCTGCAACAGAAGATAATTAGTCCAGTGGATGCTAATGCAACTGGTCCATGGCTATATGGTGGGAAGCAATCCATCCCATAACTGCTACAACGAGTTCTAGATAAGGATGTTGGAAGGGTAGAGGAGAAGAAGCAAGGGATGCTGCATCCTGCCTCAGTCACACAGTATGGTGAAAGTCCTCATTCTCTCAGCACCTTGGGAGATTCCAGGGTGAGTGCTGAAGTCACTTCCACTTGGCATTCAAGGATGCTGGAACCAAGAGCATGCTGGACACTTAACGTAATTCAAGTGAGTCCCTGCTCAGCCTCGAGTTAGGGGATGGAGCCTGGGGGAGGAGGGATCTGTGCCCATATTTATTCAGGTTGCTGACAGGATTCTATTTCTTGCAGTTCTATGACTGTGGTTTCTGATTGGCTATTGACAATCGGCCTCCAACTGACTGCAGTTCCCACTGCTATGGTCTCCCAGAGAGAGGTCATGGGACGTCTTTCAGCTTCTTCAAGCCCACAGAAAACCATCTCACCTTTATCTGGTAAGTTGGAGGCTTAGATAATGAAATGTAGTCACAGGCTGATGACATTCCTTCTCCTCTGCCTTGATTAAGTGATCTAATCCAGCCAGTCTCTATTGGTCAGAAGCAAGTCAGAGGTTCATCTGCACCCAAGGAAAGGGGGCTATGCAGAGGCAGGATCAGTGGAAGTTCACAGCTATGTTGATCCTGTCTTCTTACTTCATTAAACCCAGTTTTTCCAAAACCTTCTAAGATCTTCTAATTGATAAGGAGATCATCTTTATTTCATTTCTTGACAGCTAACTAAGTACCAAGCCTTTTGTATACATGGGAATATGACATCTTTGGAGACTCCTATGCTTTCCTTTCATCTCCAGAAGACAGGTGCAATCACTGAGACACAGGTGACACTTGTGAAACATGAACAATCTGACTTCAGAATGTGCACTTTTATACACTGTTCCAAGCTACCCTCAGATCTTTCCAATCGATTCTTCTACATGTGCTTGACCTCTATGCAGTATTTCATTGTAAATGCAATTCTTTCCCCACTTAGCTGCTCTTCAATGTTTCTTCTTCACTTTCTTTGGCTGTTCATCCAAATCTATCTTTTTCCATTGTCTTGTTGACGATAGCTCCATTTTCCATAAGGCTTTATCTGTAGCACCCTCCCCCATTCCTTAGACATCGTATTCACTCCCGTAATGACAATGCTATACCTCTCTGTATGACTTCCCATTATTTCCAACTTTTTGCTCCCAGCGGATCCCCAAACTCTTATTTCTAGCTACTGGCTTGTCAACCTTACCTAGCGCATCCCTCAAATTAAAAATGAACAAAGTGGGACGTTTCTTTGGCTGCCAGAGTTGAGATTCCAGACTTGTTTGTGTCTCTTTCCTTTCACTCACTCCTCTTTTCACCTATTTCCCGCCAGGGCAATGAAGCTTCTGTCAGTGACATGCTCCAAGCACAGCGCTGAATGCTCCAGGGGATAAAGAGATGAGCAGGATGTGGTTCTTGCCCTGAGCCATGCATCACTGGAGCACAATAAGTGAATTTCTCAAGGACAGATGCATATTCAACCATCTCTATATCTTCAGCGTGTGGCACAATACCTGGGTACTAAAGATACTTGGGGAACATTTCTTAAAAGAAGATCTATTATTTTTCAAAAAAAAATAATGCTTATCACATACCCTTGATGATTTAATGATATAAACATGTTACTCCTCACTACTCAAGGTCATGAGCTCTTCAAAGACAAAAATAACTTCCTATCCATTTCTGTTGGTATCTACGGGTGTCACTTGGTGCCTAAAATAGGCTCTCTCAATCTTGGTACAGTTTCATGTCATTAGCACAGACTATAACTATTGACCAAATAAACTCAGGGTTTCTGATTCTTTCAAGAGATGACAAGACTCCTGTGATAAGTAGGTCATGACTTGCAGCTGTGAATAGGATTGTATTATCACAGTAAAATAATCTGTATCATGCAGAGAGAAGTTTGCATTGGCCACTCTTATCTTCAGGCCCACTTTGCTCCCCAGAGGGAAAACTGTGATGAGTTTCATGAAAAGACTCATTCCAAGATGCCTTGTTTTTTAATGCAAATACAAGAAATAGGAATGCAATTAGATATTTTGTGTGCAACCAGGTACATATCTTTATCTGTATCTCTAAAGCTAATCGAAGGCATGCTGCTTGTAGTAGCTTGAAACTTGCTTCTCCTCCTCAAAAATATGCCTAAGGCATCTTTTCATATCAGCCCTGGAATCTCATTTAAGTTGTTTCCAGTTTTTTCTTGAGTGTGTTTGAACTTACATAAGTTTCTTTCTAGCACAGGATCTAGAAGCTAATTTGCTGGGTCACAGTTATGTACACATTAACATTTTAGACATGTTCCAAAATTGCCTCCCAAATGGTGCCATCAATTTTTATCTTTCTTCTTCTTAGTCCTGTTTATGTCCCATAGCTCATCAACACTTGATAATGTCAAACATTTAAGTTTTGACATCTCTCATTTCAAGGGATGATTGAGGGCTTTTCAAAGGCTGCCCTGGGTAAGGATTTTGCATTTGTTTCTGAAGAGTGTGTCCAGAACATACCTCTAAGATTGTGTCTGATTCTAGCAACTGCTTCTGAATTATGACACCATTTGCACTGGGGATAAGTTCTCTTTCTAGCTTGTTGTCCTCCCAAAGGATTTGGTCTTTTGACAGAGGACTCATCCATCTTATTGGATATGGAATTGGTCAGAGCATCTGTACAGTTTGCTGTTTTTTGAGAATATAGGAGTTAATGTCTGTGCCCAGTTTTGTAGACTGGTTGATCTTGCTTCTTGCCTAAAGAGCTCCAAAATAACAACAACAGCAGCAGCAGCCACAGCAGCAGCAGCAGTCGCAATAACAACAATGATGACAACTTCAACAACAACAACAACAGCAGCAGCAATAACAACATTGTCTTCACAAGAATGGATCCAGGTTAAAAGAATCAAAGCCTTAGGATGAGTTAAGGAATCTATATCTTTGATAAGTTTTCCATGGAAGTCTCAGTAAGCTGGTTTGTGGATTACAAATTTGGGAGCCACTGATTAAAGTAAAAATGCAAATATTGACTCCAATGTGTTACATAAAACCCATGAAACAGAGAAATCTTTCATGCAAGAATACTTGAATTTATTTACCTTGTGAGCCTTTGCAGAAGTTGGTGGCTTTGGTAAACTACCTCACTTTTTTTAATCCCTAGTGGTCCTACCAAACAGTTGTGGATGTTGCTGTGAAGTACTGATTTATACCCAGCCACTGAAATCAAAATAGAATCAAAATAGAACAAATCGTGCAGCTTTTTTGCCTGTTTCCATGGTACCATTACTCCGAACTAAGGCTCTGGTAAGTTATCTCCCTTGTCATTTCACCATCTGTGAATCTGAACCAGAATAAAAAAACACTCAGGTCTACAAGTAACAGATGTAGATTCAGGGCTGGAAAGTTGAGAGGTGAGCAACAGGAGGTGACAGAAAGGAGCAGGTGAAGGGAGAGGCAGACTGAAGGTGAATAGACAAGACCAAACTTCTAAGGACTTATGAGGGTGAGGTTGACTTTCCCGAATCACAACTTCTCCATTGCTCAGATGGAATGGTAATGATGGTGCTAGAATGTGGTTGTGAGAATCAAAATGGACAATCCACCTATAAACAGCACAATGGGATAAAGTGTTCTGTAATTTCTATGATAATGTGGCAATTGAGTCTTAGCAACTCATTGGGAAGAAATCTAAAGAGGGAAAGAAGCCAACATGTCATGGGAGCTAGCTGAAATTTAGGGGAGACAGTTGCAGCTATCCTCAGAGCAAGTCTGAAAATAAGACTGTATCAGTTTCCAATGGCTGCTGTAACAAATCAGTTCAAATTTAGAGGCTTAACATGACACAGATTGATTGTCTTTCAGGTCTGGTGGTCAGGAGACTGAAATAGCCTTACTGGGGTAAAATAAAGATGTTGTCATGGCCACATTCTTTCTGAAAGATCTAGGGGAGGATCTGTCTCAGCCTGTTCCAGCTTCTGGAATTGCCTTTATCTCTTGGCTAACAATCTCTTCCTTTATCTTCAAAGCCAGCGATGCAATTAAATATTACCTACAGAAGTTACTTCATCCCTACGTTCCCTTTTTAACATTGACTATGATTTTCTGAATGTGTGCCTATGTCCAAACTCATTGAAATGTACACCTGAAATAGATCCAGCTTTTGTGAACTGTATATTAACAAAACTCTTAATGGGGAAGTGTCAGAGGCACTGCATCTTCTCATCTTGTCTTGACTCTGACTTTCCTACCTTTCTCTCTCACATACAGCAATGATTAGGATGACATTGGCGCCAACTGGATAATCCAGGCTAATCTCCCTCCAAATGTTCCCAATTTAATCATAGCTACAAACTCCTTTTTGCCATATCAGGGGACATCTTCACAGCTTCTAGGAATGAAGCGGTAGGCATGTTACAAGGGCCATTGTTCTGCCTACCAACAAGACTTAAGAATAAAGATTTGAGTGACAGAAGATGTCAAAGATAAATGCAGGTAGCAGAGAGCACACAAAGAAAAATTTCCCCTCAAAATCTGATCATTCATTCATTTATTGAAATCTTAAAATAAAAAAAAGTAGATATGAGTTGAATGAAATGGGAATCTTACTTTCAAAATAGACTCGACAAGAAGCTCCTGCTGTTGCAAGTGCTGAGGTAATGGCACCGAGGGCCTCACAGTTTCATGGGACAATGGATGGATCAATGTTGTGAGGAGCAAGTAACTTGTGTATGGAAGCTGTGCGTAGATGTGGCCACATTGCGAGAATGGGATTTGTTTACTTGGGGGTTGGTGAGAATGTGGTAAAAACCATTCAGGAAAGACAAAATTTTAGCTGAGCCTTGAAAGATGACAAGAAAGCAGATTATTCAGGAAAAACAAAATCAAAAAGACAATGTCCCATACCTCAGGAGATCACACAGTATTTGGATTCATTGCTTTGGTACCTGTGCTCAGGCTTATGAAGCAAAGTTATCCATGACTTTGCAGGGAGGAAAACCGGGCCTCTTCTTCTCACACAAAACTTTCCCTTGTCACTGAACTTGGCCAACAAATGCTGTCTGAGTCCTACTTTTGAAGAGCCACCTCAGAAGTGTCCATTACAATCTGCCTTGACAGACAGAAACTTAATTAGAACACTGATGGTTTCCAAGCCTTCCTACAGCCCAAAGGAACAGCAGCTCAAAGAAAGAAGCTGTGTTTTGTTCTCCTGCAAGGTATGTAGGTATTTATAACAGCTCATAATTATGCCCCAGGTCCAAACAAGCAATGTTTAACTCCAGTCTTCCTCTATGTGCTGGGGTGGGTTCCTGGCTTAACCACCCTGCATGTTTTATTGTACGTAAAGTTGAAGAATGGCAATGTGTTTATCAGTAGTTGTGGTGGGGGTTGGAGCAGCATACTAATTCACTTAGGGCCAAATTCATGAAACAGAGTAAGACTCAGTGCTTGTCGGCTGTTTTTGTTTTCCATCATTTCTGGCACAAAGTGGATGTTGGTAAAGGTCTAATGACTGGAGACTCCGTGCTGTGTTTGACCACAGAGAAACCACCAAGAGCGCAGACTGGTGTTTGTTTCTCTTCATTTCACATATATGAAAATAGTCTCCAAAGCATTATGAGCCTCACATAAGCCACAGGATAGATGAGGACTGTTGAGCCCACAGCTAGACTCTGGGTGTCTGGACTTTTAGTCTGAAATCATCAGGCCTAAAAGAGAATAAGGCAAAGATATCAGGATGTTGATGGAAGCTTGGGGGTGGGGGGACTGGGCCTCATGCAGCACCCTCCTGCCCAGCTCCACATGTACGCCTGCATGTGCTCAAGGACAACTGGTATACTTCCGCTCACTACCCCTCCATGACCTTGAGAAACTAGGTAAGGTCCTTGCCTAGAGCACTCATCTTTTCCCTTCAAGAAAAGCACTTGAAACTCAGTGAAACTCCTTTTCTCTGCCCCAGATGGCTTGAAGAAGAAGAAGAAAAAGAAAAGAAAAGAAAAATTTATAAAAGTGACAAGCAGCCCTTGGAATGCAGCCACATGGCAGGGTAGAGCACAAATGCCTTTTCTTCTCTTGGCAGAGAAAAAATAATATCTTGTGGTGACATAACTACCCTGCCCTAAGTTTGATAATCATGGGATTAAAGACTCAGTCTCCTAATTTCTGGTATCTGAAAAATAGTCTGTCCCCTCTCCTGTGTTTCTTAAATAATAATAGTAGAAAACCTGTGGAAAGTTTTCTAAGGTCAGATAGCCAGCCCTGAACCCCTCAGGAAAACACCTTTAGAAGAGGAAATGAAAATCATAGATCAAATAGGTTTAGTTTCTAGACCTTAGACTGCTCAACAGCTATGTGATTCACTCTTTTTAAACATAGTGATTCAACCATGATATCTTGGGCTGTCGGGGACTTTAAAGACTTGATTCAGCTACCAAATACTTACTAAACTCCTTTTGATGGTTGGATAGCTCTGTGCCCATTCCAGTGTCTCTATACATGAATGAGCATATAGCTTAGAACTGGCCCAGGGGAACAAGTCTTCTCCAGGCCACAATAAGTGACTGAATGGGAGAGAATATCATTTAAGCAGAGCCAATCAGATCCTGCCTTGGACAAGGTATATGGAAGTGTGGGTTTTTTTTTTTTTTTACTTCCTGTTGGGAAGGGTAAACTGGTAACAAATGGACTCAGACATCTTTGACTGATCTCCTCTACCACTCTGGCATGGCTCTTCCCAATAGTGAAGCTGGTAAGCACAGAAGTTGGTTGGGGGAAGTGCACTGTTGTCTACAGGCCATTATCGCAGTCTTTGAAGCTTGATTCTGAAGCTATTATTTTTTTCTAGTTTTGCAGGTATTCAGTATCATTCTAAGCTGGTTGAATTAATTATTTTTTTTGGTCTTAAGCTGGCCAGAGTTTAGTTTTTGTCATTTAGCCACACAACCAAAATTCACTGGCTTATAATTCTCACTCACGAGGCTGGCAAGATTAGGTTTCTAGTAATTTATATGTTTTCATGTCTCAGCCCTTTAGTTGATCTGGCAAAGTTTGATTCTGTTTTCCATGGAACTCTGAGTGTGAAAGAGTTGACCTCTGTCTTTGCTTAACATGCTTTCCTTATCTGTGACCCAGAGGGATACAGAATCCTAGCAGCACTCAGTATAATTGATGAGGTTTTATAGAAGACCAATAGGTGGAATTGTATGGGTGGAGCACTGAGCACTTGCCTTGTGCAGGAGCAAGTGAGTATATGAGAAAAAATGGGGAAAGATGAGCACTCATAGAACATCAGTCATGGATCCTCAGCTACTGCTAGCTTCTCTTCTTTCTCCTGTATATGTATTGTTTTTATTAAGCACAGCACTGTATAGTAGAGAGATCATTGCTTTCTTTCTGCAGACAAGAAAAAGAAATAGAAATGAAGTCCCTTGTATGAGCTGTGCAGCCAATGGTTTGAATTCAGATCAGCAAATTCTCATGTGTGAAACACTGCTGTCCAAATTTATTTTGTTTTAAAAAACTGTTCTGTGGAACATTAGATTAAGAAGATGTGATCTCCCTTCGCAAGGAACTCAAAGTCTGTTGGAAGCAAGTAAGACAACAAGAACGAGGCAGTGATTAATGAGCCCACATGAGGATCAAAGCCATAAGGTACAGGGACATACAGTCCCATGGACATTAGGACTCTGAGGTGAGAATCCTTCTGTTTCAGCCTCAGATCTCTTCTGCTGCCCCAGTGTGAAATACATTTTTGGTGATGATGAAGAATTGCCCGGTAGAAGCTGGACATGGTAGCCTTCACCTGTCATCCCAGCAGTCTAGAAGGCTAAGACAGGACAATTGCAAATTCAAAGCCACCCTGGGCAATTTAATGACTCAGTGAGACACTGTCTCCAAATAAAAATTCTGAAGATCATCCATAAGTGATTGAACCTCAACATGACTTCCAGGAAAGGCCCCTTAGATTAGCTCTCTGGAGAAAATTTATGACTATTGGCCTCTCCACTGATCTTTCACAGCAAGAGATAGCTGGTTTCTGTCTTCATCTGTTCTCCTCTATTGGCAGGAAAGGATATTTCAGCAGAGAAACTGTACAAATAATTTATATAGTTAGTTTCTGAATGAGACAAAGCCTGCAGTAGTGTTGAGTGATCAACCATATTTATAAGAATTAAATAAGAACAGACAGTGAACTAGGACATTAGGCACAGGGTGAATGTCTTTAGGCAATGTGGAACTCCAACTTTGTCCATACCAAAGGGAGAAGCAATGCTTTCTTACTAAGCTCCGGAGTCCCCATGAACTTAATAAGCAAAGCAACCAATTATCTCTAAAATCCAAGTTTCCTTTAAACCTTACATGCTGAATAACAGAGTTAGAAAGTGTGAGTCCTGATGGCTCATTTTAAATTCACAAGCTACTTGGGCTCAATGACTGCTAAGCCACTGAACAACACTTGTGTTCTGTTTAGCCATAAAAAGTTCTAGACCAATGAACCATCTAGAAACTTCACTTTTCAGATTTTCCTCCTAGAAAAATCAGGAACTTTTTCTTTCCTTCTTCTTCTCTTTAGTTTCAATGAAAACTTTCCTAATCTAAAAAATAAAAATGAGAAAATGAAGTTGTAAATAAATTGTAGTATACGTAGTTGATAATGTGAAATAGAAAATATTTAAAAGGAAAGAGGGTGTAGGGATAAATACAAGGGGAAAAAGAATGGGACAATAGTTAAAAAAAGGAAACAAAGCTTATGTATATAGGGGGTGGGGGGTGGGGGGTGGCAGGGTGGGTGGAAAGGGGAGAAAATGAAAATCAAGTTGTGTCATATTTTGGTACAAACTCTCAATGTTGAATGTGATGATGATGTGTATTCATAATGTACCAATAAAGATTTAAATAAAAAAATGAAACAAAATTAAAAAGGCCTGGAGGTGTAACCCAGGGAAAAACCCTGGGTTCAATCCTCGGTAGTGACAAAAACAAAAAGTACTGCCTAGTAGAAGTCTCTAAAGCCAGAATGAACACTCTGAATATGGAGAGATCCTCCTTCAGGACTAAAGTGACTTTCACATCTGCAGGGGAGGTTGCAGAAGGAATTTAAGAGCTCTTCTAATCTGAAGATCAGTGGTGAATTAAGGATAGCTTGTTTGAAGGACTTCCTGGATATTGAGTGAAAAAAAAATGAAACGAAAACAAACAGGCATTCATGGTCAAGATGTGGGCAGAGAGGTGCTTAGACCTCTCTTGTGGTCACACTAGGTTGACCAGATAGCTGTGCAGGGGTGGACTCTGGGCCATACAGTGGGTGAACTGATGAGTGGAGCTGTATGCTGGGATGGGCTTGTGGGAGAAGGTGACTGTTCAAGGGGCTACTGAGGTCCTAGGAATAAGGACAGATGCGCTAGAGCTCCAGGGCTGTGGCAGCCTGTTACTAGACACTGCCACCCTGTGTGGGAAGAACACATTTTCTGCTAAAATACGATGCTTATGTTTCATGGAAATCTCCTGAAACTAATAGAATGCATATGTGGTGGTGTGTCCATGTGCATGTTTGTGTGTGTGCGTGTGCGTGTGCGCGCGTGTGTGTGTGTGTTGTATGCACATGCATGCTGAAGAGCACAAGAGACAGGGAGAAATGGGAATGGCAAAAGAGCCCCATGTGAGGGGAAGGGAAGGTACTTTTCAAAAGCACAGAGTATAAGGGAGAGTCTGGCTGGGTGGTACAGGTTTTTTATGTTTTATCTTGCTAAGTCTTACATCAACCTTAGCCAGTGCCCTCTTTATTTTTGAGGTGAGAAAATTGTAATTTAAGGAGGCAAAGAAATATACTGAAGAAGAGTAGTAAAAGAAAATTGGGTGAGATCAGGCAAGCATGCTAGGGCCAACTAAGTACATAGGCTTCTTGTTACTGTAGGGGACCTGAGGAGTCTGAGCAACAGATTGACTGTATGAGTCTAGCTGTTGTCTGAAAGAGTAGAATTAGAGATGAGCTAAAGAGTTGTCCAGTGTTACATGTTTGACTCCGTTGTGGATAAGATTGGCCTTGTGTAGGTGAAACTAGACTTCTCAGGGAGGTCCCTCCCCTAGAAGCAGACTCTGATTATTTCTTGAATGAAGTGAGTGGTAGGTGTGAATACTGAAAACACCAGCTCTTAGAAACTGGGCAAGTGTCATGTACATATTTTCAACCTCCTAGTTTCTTGTGCAGTCAACACAACTCAAATTAAAGATCCTACCCTTTCAAGGATGGAGATGAATCTGAACTCAGACCTCCTGTGCCCTGCAAACCCCATACCCTTCCTAGATCAGAAAGTACAAGTTCAAAAGAGGCCCTGATGGCTTAGGAGACCATTGCTGAAAGCTCAGCCTTGGCAGAGCTCCCATAGTGTGTATTTAGTGTGCTACACACCCACACATGGCTCATTCAATCTTCATGTTCTGTAGTTTTGTGGACCAGGAAGGTGAGACTTGCTGATATTGAGATCTCCCTGAAGTGCTATGTCAGATAAGTGGTAGGATGTGGTTGTGAACATCCAAAGGACAAGCAGGTATGTCTGCTATGCACTGCAACATGCCAGTGGCACCGCAACATGTGGTCATGTGCACAGTGCTGGTGGGAGAGGTACTGGAGATGCTTGGAGACATTAAAGTTCACAGTGATCCCAAATTTCCTGCCCATGGTCCAAATTTAGGTGACATTTGCTGACTGACACCCAAGGGCAGAGCTCAGCTGACACATTTCTCATCCACAGTGATGTGTACCAATAGGGGACAAGGCACTTTTGGAAGTCTGTTAGGGGGATGTGCAAAGGGGAGAGAAGAAATCATGACTTTTTCAAGAATTCTCTTGATTTAGGGTTTCTTGGTAATACCATTTGCTGATGCTTGAGGTCTTTGCTGTGCAAGGGCAACACTGGTGCCTCATTGGACCTCCAAATAGGGAGAGAGAAGGATGCTCAGGGTGGATGGTCACAGGGGAAGGAGCTGGGCTGGCCAGAGAGCAGAGCTCTCACCGATCTCCAATCAGATATCTGTCCTGCACTGCTTATGGCCTCTCTCTCCGGAATTACAGGTAATAAGGTAGAGCTGATGTTAATGGTTTATGACACGAATTCATTTTGAGAACTATATGCTTCACCCATCGCTTTTATTTTTCAATTTGGATCTGTTGGGTATTAATAGCTTTGGGGCTATGTTTTCCATTTTAATCTTGCTTTTTCTCATTTCCAAGTAGATTCCTTCTTTCAATTTATACAAACATTAAACCTCCATTTCCTGCAGCATCTCGCCTGCCTCCGTGCTCTCTCCTTCCCTGTGCTGACCTTGTGATAGAACTTTTCTTTCATTTGTGTTGTCTGCTCACCCCAGATCTAACCTCCCGGCATCACCAGCTACTGTGTGTGGCCTCACATTTTGTTGTTTGGTATTTTTTATCAACATTCTCACACTTTGGGCTATGGAAAGACCTGATGCAAAGCAGTGGAGGCTTAAAATATACAGGTCTTTACTATCTCACATAAGAAGATGTCCAGAGATGGACAGTTCTAGGGCTGGTTAATTTGGCTTAAGTCTTTTTTTTTTAAACAAGGTTTTGAATTGTAGTTCAGGCTGGTGCTGAACTCACTATGTAGCCAATGCTAGCCTTGAACTCATAGCAATCCTCCTGCCTCTGCTTCCTGAGTGCTCAAACTATAGACATGAGCCATCACTTCCAGCACTGTGGTGTGTGGTACTGACTGCTGGTGGGTGTGAGTCATCACTCTTGTCTTTGTTGTATGTGGTTGCTGAGGATAGAACTAGGGACCTTGAGCTTGCAAGGCAGATGCTGGTACCACTGAGCCAAATTCCCGGCCCTACCGCAGGTTAATTTGGAGGCACTCTGACCTCAGCGAGGATGCAAAGTCCTTCCAGCTTCTCTTCTCCATTTGGAGCATCAGGACTTGTTTTTAATGCCCAGCATGTCTTTTTATCATAGAAAATGTAGATAGCTTCACAGATCCTGTCCTTCACTGCCATATACCCTCCCCCCTTTTTTCCTCCTGTTTCTTTTTATATGCAGAATATTTGCCCAGACACTTCTGACACCATGGATTTTATTTCTTCCTATTTATTTTAGTCAGACCTTGTGCCTAAACCAGTCACCATGTGGCTTGACCTTGATAAGTCTCAACAAAAGACAATCTGCTTCCTGGGGCTGGAGCTGCCTTTTCTAGCTCTTTGTTGGCTGATACTCCAATGAAATCTCACAGAAAGTGGCTATTTTACTAGTAGACATTGCTCCACTGATGGCTTTTCCTCCTCTGGGTAGTTTTACTCAAAGCCATGTTCTTTTCTGTTCCATCTTCTTCCATTGCCTCTGGACTTTAAACGACAGGTAATACACAGGTTGCCCAGTCAGAGGTGGCAAAGGTACAGTGCTGGGTCTAGCTACTACTTGTCTGCCTTGTTGCCATGCCCCAGGCATATGTTAGTTTTCTCCTCTGATATAAAGGATGGCGACTCAGTCAATCCAGGCTGCCATAACAGAACACCAGAGTCTGGTTAGATTCAACAGAAAGCATTTATTTTCCATAGCTTTTAAGGTTAGAAATTCTGAGATCTGTATACCAGTATGGTCAGGTTCTGGGGAGAGCTCACACTGGTGTCCAGAGGCCATTCCCCCCACCCCCTCATCTTTACATGAAGGAGAGGAGAAAAGAAAGAAGAAGAGGAAGACAGAGGGTGATCTTTGGTCCATTTACCTCTCCTAAAGGCACCAATTCCATTCCCCATCTCCTCATTAAAGCCCAATCCCATGAAAAAATTCCCACCTTCACATGTCATAAAATTTGGGATCAGGGTTTTCACATGAATTTTGGGCTGTATATAAATTTTCATTTCATAGCAAATGATAAACTTCTTACCTCTGCTCTTTGAGGAGTAAATGAATTAATTAATGCACCCAGACATTTTAGAAGAGCATGAGCTACAAATTAAGCATTTTGTGCATGCTGTTGGTGGCTGAAACATGCATCCCTTACTGGGTATCCTTCTTTCTGCCTAATATGCTCTAAGAACTGTACAAGTAAAGATCATACTGTTTCCATCACTGACTCCCATCTCCCAGAAGGAGGTGGGGTACAAGATGATACTCTGCTAGTTTGATGAACATTGAAAAAATGGAAATGGGAAAGTTTCCTCTTGGAGGAAGTTACCTGCACTCTCCATGTTTCCGGAAAGGGAACTGGGAAGGAGGTAGGACTGTAGGAAAAGCATGAAAAGTAGAAGGTAGGAAGTGATTTTCAGACTTTCTTATCTCTTGCTTCAAGCCACAAAAATCAATACCGACTAGTAAGGCTATTATATTTGTTAGTGCCATCTTATGTATTTCGAATGGTTTAAAAATTAGAAGAAGAAATACCTGTGAATCGCAGGATTCAGATCCTAATCTACTTCTCCTCACAGACTCTGTGAGCTTCCAACACAGGCTTTCTTTCCTAGTCTATGTAAAAAGGCAGGCTAGGCCTTTGTCCTTCTAATCTCTGTCTCTTTAACATTCCTGTGTAAGTGTTCAGGAAGACTGCTGAAGAGATAACTGTTGAGTGATCCCTCAGAGTCTTAGCAGGTTCCAGTGATAGCTCAGACTTTTTAACACAATAGAGGAGGAAATGGACATTTTGTGGTCCTGAGGATTTCATAGTCCTCTTTGGAACAGCAGATGTGAGAGAACAAGCATTACAGGTTGGAATGACCCTGCAGCAGAGACTGTTGAGAACTAAGAATAGTGGCCTTGAGTGTGCTCTGCATCCGTCCATCCCTGGTTTATAGACCACACCTGTCACTAGAGAAGCAGAAATCCCTAAGCAAGATATTGAACCTCTGCATCCCTTGATGTCAAATCTGTGAAATAAGGAGAGAGAACAAGAGAACCTCTCTTACAGGACAGTTATGAAAATCACATATGGCCCTGGTATATAACAATGCTCACCTACCATCAGGATTATGAAGGGAGAGAAGAGCTCTTATTGGTTACAGTCACGGGGTCCTGGTACTGGCATTTGGGAGAGAACTGAGGATATGGATACTGATGTACAAAGGGCAGAGAGGAGAGGTCGAGGTATAAGGAAGCCCAGGACATCAAGATGGTGATAATGTTGACAGTATAATGGTGGTGGCTGCTTATTATGCATCATGAGTCTCATTTGATTTAAAACAACTTGATAAGGCAAATGCTAGGATTTGTCATTTCTTGCACATCAGACATCAAGGCTCAGAAAAGTTAAATAACATGCTCAAAGTCACACAGATTGAATATGGCTGAGCTGTGGTTGAAATTTTTGTGGTCCCTTTCCAGAGCTCATGTTCTTAACTTTCATGCTTTCTACCTTTACATGAGTGTGGGAGGGCTCATGCCTGGCTGGCATCTTCATAGACATAACTGGCATGACTTGGTGGCCCTTAAGGGTAGCCATGATTGTCTAGACCAGAGAGAGGCTCCACACCCCTTGGTGGTGTAGAGGAAGGGCAGCTTTGCCCTCTCAGCTTACCCCCTACTCCAAGGGCCCTTCATTATGGCCAGGTCGCCTGATGGCTGAGTCACAGTTCTCATGATCCTGGCTGGCAAATTGGAGACACCCTTAATTGGATGCTGAAAAAACTCCTCCCGCTGCACAAAGCCTCCAACAGAAGAGTTATAGCTGTTTACTGTAACACACAGACAGTCCCATTAACAAGAATGATGGGAGGCTGCTCTGCGGCATTACTCTTAGCAAAAGACTTGACAAATATGCTTTGTAAATGAAGGCGCTCCAACAGAGAAAACATATCCCACTCTGTCCCCACCCCCACCTGGCCCTCCCCTTCCCAGGGAGACTTTGCATGTTGAATCCTTTATACATTATTCAAGGCTCCATATTCTGACGACATTCATCAATAGTGGTGCCTATGGCAGGGAGAAGCTTGTATCAACTGACAAATGTAGACAAAGCAGGCTGCTTAACCCAGGAACAGTGGGTCAGGGAACAAACAGGGAAATTGATGATGCCCGCCATATTTCTGCTGAAACGGAAGAGTAAATGGACACCACACGTCACAACTCATCACAGAAGGCAGGAGGGGATGGTGCACGGCTTGGTATATCTACTTAAGGAACACTGATAGATCATTCCCAGACAGCTTTTGTTCTAGGCTGGGGTTTGTCTTGTCTACAAACAATCTGAGGCATCTTCAGCATGACAACCACAGGAAGCAGGACTCCCCCACACCTGGCCTTGGAGGGGGCTCTCTGTGGAAAGACAATGGAGCTGTCCAAAGTACCAAGGCCAGAGGACGTAGGCCTAGGTATGAATGAATACACTCACTCTCAGTGATCTCTACAAGAGTATAGGTGGTTCACTTACTAAGAGGAAGGAAGGTCCTCATTTTTGGCATCACTTCTATCTGCTACTGGTCTCTCAAAGAAGCAGTGGTCCTAGTGGTCCAATGCCTTGTCTGGGAATTGGGACAGTAACAGTACCTACTTCAGAGGATTGCAATCAGGATTTATTGAATTTATATGCAGGAAGCATACAAAAGAGCGTGCTGTCCAATAAGCACTCAATAAACGTTGACTAGCAAATGTCTTGTGAGGTAGTGAGTTTGCTGTCACTGGAGGTGATTAAGTGGAGAGAAAACTGTCACTTTGGGACAGTTCTGAGAGAAAGAAATGAAAGGTTTTAAATATCCACATTGGAGTCCTGGGTCTGCCAGCTAGTTATTTATGGGAACTTGGCAGGTCACATAATCTTAGACTTAGTTTCTCATTCTGTAAACTGGAAAAATGAATAGGTCCTGTATATACAGCACAGAAAACACCATAAATAGACACCAGAGAGATTTGGGTTTTGATGTTTTATGAATAAGAAATAGAATTAAAGGAAGACTTTCCAAGTTGTCTTCAGTCCTGCAGTCTGTGATGCCATGAGGAACAACCACACTAATTCTCCTGTGAGTTACATGAACACCTTAGGTCTAACCTTCCTCCTGAGTGAGAGAACTTGGGGAGAAAATTTGTACAAATAAAAATAAGAAATGCTGAGAATCTATTGTGCATTAGGTACCTGAAACCAGCTCATATAAAATTTACAACAACCCTGTCCATTTTATTATTTATTATCCTAATTTTGCAGACTTTGATCAAGTCAAAAGTGCTTTAACAGGATAAAGTCAGAAGACCTTCTACAGTTGATTCTGTAATCATGCACAAACCACCGGGGGGGGGGGCTCATTTCCCCATCTTCCCTGTTCCATGGAGATGGGTCTTGAAGGTTCCTATAGAAGTGTTTTTTTCCCTCTCAGCCAGCTTGGATGACATCTTCCAAGTAGGGTTGGACAAGCACACTCTACTCCTAGCTAGACAAGGACACACTGATATAATCTTCCAAGTGTCTGTGAAGAAAATAGTTTTTTTCTTTCCCAGGAGGCTCACTCTTTGTAGGGATTATAGCAGCTGAGAAGGGGTACTGGTGTCAGAGGCAAGGGTGTGCTCCTGGTAGGGACCTAATGAGAGGGAAGGCAGAGAAAGGGGCCTCCACACACCTGAGCTCTGAGGAGCAGGTGGGATAGCAGCAAAGGAAGTTCAACAAGTGTTATTTTTGGTGGGTGGCAATGGCTATCAAGTGTAGTGTCTCATTCATGTATGCGAATGATCTACTAATGAGCTACGACCCCCATGTCCAGCAGAGGGTTGTGACAAGCCCCTGAACCTTCAGAAGGAAAGGGTGAACAGAAGCAGGGGATCCCCAGCATCCACATATTGCTCCTTTATGATATGGTAAGTGGGGTGCAATCCTTATTGTAAATTATGATTCCTTACATTCCTTCATTTAGTTAAATATTATATGTACTTGTGGTATATGATCTGATAAATGTATATATTGTGTCATGATCAAGTCAAGCTGTTTAACTTAGACAATACCTCATATAGCAATTTCCCAGTGCACACTACATTGTTATTAACATTAGTTACCACTGAGATTTATGAACAATAGGTCTCTTCAAGTTATTCCACTATCTAACTGAAATTTTGTGGTTTTCACCAGCATCTCCCAGGTCTTCCATTCCCAGTTTGTGGTAACCACCATTTAACTCTGTTTCTATGAGCTCAACCTTTTTAGACTTCAGGTATAAGTGAGATCATGTGACATTTTGTCTTTCTGTGTCAAGTTTCTTATAATAACAGACTTAGCATAATGGCCTGCAGGATCACTCATATTCTTACAAATTACAGGAGTTCCTTCTTTTTTAATGACTAAATACTATAATGCTGTGTACCTACCCCACATTTCCATTATTTATTCTTTGATCAACATTCAGGTCAATTGCTCATTTTGGCTAATGCAACTGTCTCTTCAATAGACCAATTACATTTTCTTTGGATATCTACACTCAGATGTAAGATTTCTGGATTGTATAGTGGCTCTACTTTTTGTTTTTCTTGAGCAACTTCCACACTGATAGCTATATTAATTTATATTTCCAATAGCACACCAAGGTTCCTTTTTTTTTCCATCTTCACCAGCACTTGTTATTTTTCATTTATTTGGTAACAGCCATTCTAACATATACCTCCCATATTCTTTAAATGCCCATGTGAGGATATTGTGATTAACAACTTGTTGAACACCAAAAGATTTATTGAACCTAGTTCATGCTGAACTTGGGACATCAACACTTTCTCTTCTTCTCAGAATGCAAGCGATTGTGTTTGTTTTTCTTTCTGTCTGACACAGTACCACCCGGGGGAAATGCAAGGTGTCTCACCAGTGTTCTGGCCCATAGGTGATTTTAACAGTGTATGGTACTTGTGCACAAAAGGTCAGTTTTAACAATCCACTTCATGAATTTAGCTCTCCAAATACTGTCCTTTCAACATCTGATTAATAATTACATCAGTTAATGAGAAACTTTACATTCTTCCCTTCATATCAGGTCTTAGAAACCTGGTGTGAGTTCCACACTGATGACATTTCTAATGGGAACTGCCCAGATTTCCAGTTCTCAGTGGCCGTGTGTGGTGGGTGGTGGCTGTGGTGAGAAGTGCAGGCCTGGAGGTGATGATTCAGCTTTTGAGTTATCCTTGCAGAAAGCCTTCCCTGGTCCTCTGTATCACACTGTTTATCACTGTTATGCAGGCATAACACACACCACTACCTGTAGTCCTGTTATTGATGTTCGGAAATTTTTATTTTTCTTGTCTGTCTCTCACCACCTGGTAAGTTCCCAAAGATTTTTATTCCTGCATCTTAAGTATATAGAACAGTGCCTAGGGCTCAAAGAGGGCTCAGGAAACAGCTCTGTGTTGAATGTGTAAATAATTGGACCTCTGAATAAAGAGATATTTGAATCCACAGCTAAAAAAAATAAGGTTCATACTGTGGGCACGAGGGACACAAAAAAAATCTCTCATCCACTACCTGCACTGAGTGTCTCTTCTTTTCCCTAGGCTGAACATCCCCACTGCAGTGGTTTTGCAAACCAGGATTTATCTCCCCCTGTTACCCTCTTCATATTTCAGGAGTCAGTGGTGTGTCTTATTTTCTGAATTCTCCCAGCACAGATACTTAAAGAAAAAGAAAGACCCAGGGTCCATGTGTATCTATTCCTCATCTATGCTAATTTGCCTGTTCTTGTGTAATTTGTAAGGTGGTAAAACCCTGAAGTACTACTGCAGCTGAGGAAGCTGGGGCTGTTTGTCAGCTGCTGCCGGCTGCAGCCTTTGAATAATTCTTGGTTGCTAGTAAACAGCAATCCGCCAGAGTCATTAAGTCTGGCTGGTGCAACCATTCTCCATACAGATAAACTCACTAAAGCTCTAGGAAAATGCACATCCCTATAGAGCTGGAATTCCTAAAGTCTCCTTTGCCTCTGAGACCATGATGAAAGGATGGGTAGCCTTGCTTCGGGAGTGACTACCTGTGGTAGTCTTATCAAAGCTTGAAGTTGAGAACACCTCAGAAGTGTCTTGTTGTTGCCAAAGGTCCAGTGAATTGATACTTGTGTAATATATATGCCCTCTGAGGGCCTTTAGAGTCTAGAAACCTGTATTGGATTTATCTGTCTCCAGTATTGGATATGGAATTCTGTAAGGGTTGGACACACATCTTTTTCATCTCTGTAACTGCAGCTCCTGGCCCAGGGCCTAACGAATAGTATATGTTTTTATTGAAAGAATAAATGAGCTGGTGAATACAAATTCTCAATGTTGAGTGCAATTGTGGTGTGTAGATAAAATGTACCACTAAAGAATTCAATTAGGGCCGTGGAGTTAGCTCAGTGGTTCCGGCGCCTGTCTTGCAAGTGCAAGGGCCCGGGTTCGATTCCCCGGTAACCACATAACAATACTGGATGTGGAGACCCACACCCAGCAGCAACCAGTACCACATACCACAGTGCCGGGCGTGGTGGCTCACGCCTGTAATCCCAGCACTTGGGAGGCAGAGGCAGGAGGATTGCTGTGATGTGAGTTGGAGGCTGAGCTCAGGCCCAGCCTGAACCACAAAGCGAGACCCTGTCTCAAAAAGCCTAAAAAAAAAAAAAAAGAATTCAATTAAAAAAGGAGTCTACACACCAAACTTTTTTATTGAGCACCTGCCATGGGCTGAACCCCATTCGAGTCAGCTGAGGCAAACCTCCTTGTGCTCTTGAGTCTCATCTACCAGCAAAGTTGAGCTTTCCCTTCTTTTTTTTGAGACAGGGTCTTGCTTTGTGGTTCAGGCTGGCCCTGAGCTCAGTCTCCGACTCACATCACAGAAATCCTCCTGCTTCTGCCTCTCGAGTTCTGGGATTACAGGCATGAGCCACCACGCCTGGCACTGTGGTAGGTGGTACTGGTTGCTGCTGGGTGTGAGTCTCCACACCCAGTATGGTATGTGGTTACCGGGGATTGAACCTGGGTCTTTGCACTTGCAAGACAGGTGCCAGAACCACTGAGCTAAATCCCCGGCCCGAGCTTTCCCTTTTTTTGAGAAGATCATGAGAAGCTTACTGCTGTGCTGAACCCCTCCATAACTTGTTCAGAGCATGGCCTTGAGAGACAGATGCCCTCGGGTCCACCCTTGCTCTGCTTGCTGCTCTCCTGTCTTCTTGCCTGAAGGAACCTCTCTTCCCAGAGGATGGTTGGGAACTTAAAGGGGTCCAGCAGGGAGCCTGGCCTGGCATCACAAGCACATGCTGGGTGGTTGGGGCTTTTGTGCTCTGCAGGACAGGAAGCTGAAGAAGATTATTTCTGGAGGTGGAAATTGTTGTTCCTATGGGATGGGAGTCAGGGTGGCTGGAGGTACCATAGCAACAGCAGCAGGATTGCTGGTGTTTAGCAGTTAAAACTTGGATGCGTGGTCATGCAGAAACAGACAGTAGGCTCCCAAAAGCTAAAAGACCCACAAGAAGGATCTCTGTCTCCATATTCTCAGAAACAGCCATTGGCTTCTGGTCAGGGAGGAGGATGGGACACTCTCTGCCACAGCACGGCCATCTTTCCCCTGGATTTCTGTAACGTTGGTAGAGCTTTGGAGGGAGAATAGAGGTTTCTGGGAACAAGTGTAGTGTGGTTCAGATCATTACAGAGTGCTCTGGATCCTTTTGAGATTGTACAGTGGAGTCACCTAGTCAGGTTTAACCAATGGTTCTGTCACTTTTGCTGAATGATCTTTGCTTGTCACTCAACCTCCACCAGCCTCAGTTTCTCCGTATGTAAAATGGTATCCAGTTCATACTATTTTATCTGTTAAAATGGAATTTCATGTCAAGCTCTTAGGACAGTGCATGGCAAATAGAAATCCTCCCACTACATCCTCCATGCAGGTCCCCTTTTTCTTCATCTACCTCCTTTGTCTTGTGCTCTTACCTCTCTCAAATCCTCCTTTCATGAAGATGCCACGTAGATTGGCACAGATTCCAATGATTCATAGTTCCCACTGGTGGCTGTGGTGAGAGGTGCAGGTCTGGAGGTGACCACTCAGCTTTCGAGTTATCCCTGCAGGAAGCCTTCCCTGGTCCTCTGAGCAGAACATGTAGCTTTAGAGTTTCTTTGGGGACCCACAAAAATAAGACTAACAAATACTTCTTTCACTGACACTGAAGACTGCTCATACCACAACCTGGCTGCATTTTTAAAATCTAAGGTTCCCCTCTCCTAAAGGCAGAAAAAGAGGAGATGAAGGAAAATCAGTGAAAAAACCCCATCCATCTCAAAATTAAAATAATTATCATTCTCTATTTTTCGTACTTTTCATCATTATTAAGTGCCATGCAGTTGTTAACAACATCCATCATATTAGAATTGCAAGTGATTTGTGTGGGTATTCTTTACAGCAAATTATTTTTGAAACATTCTAAATAGTTATATTTAAGGGAAGGAAGAAAGTATAGGAGTGAAAGGTTTCCAGGGAAAAATCTCAAGCAATGAAATGATGATTTTTTTTAATTAAGAGAGAACAGTAAGAAAAAATAAAAAGAGCCTGGCATCTTAAAATAAAATGGGATGATAAACTCTTTGCTGGCAAAGTTGCAATTTTTTTCTGTTGGATTTTGGATCTGGCTTTTATTATTAAGGCTGGTACTGAAAGCTGGCATTTTGACAGGAACATGGAGCGTTTGTCACTATCTGGGAAAGAGATAGATGTTGAATGACATTTTGGAAGAAATGTATACAGTTTGGGTCTAAGTGCTCTTTCTCCTACCCAGGAAAATTCCACTAGCAAATAATTGATTGGTTATCTTGAGCTCCCAATTCTCATGGTTATTTAAATGAAAACAAAATTAAACTTTTTTTTAACCTCTGGGAAGAATGGAAAGAAATTACCTCCATGGGCAACATCTTCTCCAGATAAGGGCAACCTTCCCAGCTGGAAGAACCTACGGGATTCTTCTTTGCCCCCAGAGGTGAAGAAGTGGGAAGCACAGGACGTGTACTTTGCAGCCTTGCTGCATTCCTCTTACCATTCTAAGAGTGTTTTGTCTCAACCCCACTTAAGAGTACAAGCAACTCCAGGAAGAACATGAGATGAGGAAAATCACTCAGAAGGTCAAGGTTCCTCTTTCCCTCTGACTCTGCCACTTACCTTTGGTGGAACAGGAGACAAGTTACTCTGGTTTCTTTAGTGAAAGGAAGCATCATGGAATAGATGCTCTTTCCTTCACTATGATTATCAAGGGTGAGGGGATGGTAGGAGACCTCTTGGATATTATGTGTCTGTATGGTACTGTAAGCATGGAGCTGAGTTAATGATCCTGTAGGAGCAAGAACAGGAGCTGTAATTAGAAGGAAAGGTGAACAACCAGGAGCAACCTAGGTGGACCAATACCTACTGTCTGCCAGGGAAAGTCTTTCTGTCTGAGGTATATCCTGTTTGAATATATTTCTACCATATTAAGATGTCATGTTTTCTGCTTAAAGAAATCCACGTGTGAACCATAGCACATTGGTGTTTTGTATTATGGTCACTTTTGATTGGTCATATGTGATTTCTCCTTTACTTCTCTCCTAATACCCATGGTCATCTCTAGCTCCAACCTGGATCTCAATGTTATTAAAATTTTGAGAGTTTTATTGTCCTTACTATGAATTCAGGGAAAAACCCAACTGCAAGAAAGAGACCAAGAAAGCAGGGAGACAGATCCAGACTATAGAGTGCAGTTTATGAGAAGTTCACTGACAGGAGCATGATCAAAGGTGATGGCAAGATCAACGACACCCTGAAATTTGGGTCAAAAAGAAGACATATAGTGAGTGACCATGACAAAAGTGACTTCCATCTAATCAGAAACAGATCTAGTTCATCTTAGGCTGATAGAAAAGATGTCAAGAATGTCCTAGAGTTGGTGAAGGGAGGTTCTAGTAGTACACAGGATTATTCAGGAGCAATCATGGTAGTTGCAACTGGAAATGGATGTAGTTGTGTTGAGTTGTGTGACCACTTATCTCAATTATCTACTTGATTGGTCTACAAAGCACCTAGGAAATTAGTAAAAGCATATGTACGTGTGTGCCTGGGGATGTCACCAAGGAATGACCTTGAGTTCTGTTTCTAGCCTCAATTTCTTTTCTCTGGCTCTTTCTCTGCTCTCTACTTACCTGATGCCACGAATTGAACATTTTTCCTCCACCGCATCCTTCTACTGGTGATATTTCTGTCTTTGAGCCACCTGGCCATGGACTGACTCCTCTGAAATTGTGAGCCAAAATAAATCCTTTCTTAAGTTATTGATGTCAGGTATTTTTCCCAGCAGCGAGGGAATATATCATATAAGCTGAATACATCAAGGTAAGTGTTTCAAGGAGAAATGTTACATAGTGACATAATTTTTTTTGTCAAAGGAGGATGTTTTGCATGATACAGGAACTACTTGTCCTCAGTATAAAGCAGCATTCTGCAGGTATAGATGTCAATATTTTCTGGAATAAATATTTCTGGCAAAAGTTCCTCCTAATCTGCAGGGGCTAATTTCTGTATCATTTTTATGGAGATCTTGACACTGCTAAAATTTCTCTGAGCTCACACTCGCTGGAAAACAGTAATGTTAAGAAATCCTTCTACCCTTTTGTTTTCTAGAGAAATGGCTAACCCTGAAAAACCATAATACCCTTGCATGTCCCACAATAAAACCATTTGCATCTTTTCTCAGTGACTCTAATAATACTATCTCTATCTTTTTCCATAATTTCCGTAACACCTGTGAATGACTCCTTGTCTTGCTATTTGTATAAAACCCAACTCCTGTCTTTATATTTAGACAGTCTCTTAGATGGATGTTTTCTCTCTCGAAATAGCCTAAATGAAACCATCTCTTTAATTGTTTGATACATACTATCTTTGACATCCCAATATGAATAATTTTTTCTAGGCCAGAGAAAAATTCAGGTCTATATCAAAGCCATAAAGGACAAAAAGCAGGAAGATTATGGGGAATCAGCAGGAATATCCTAAAAATCTAGCTAGAGCTAGTCTGAGGAAAGGAACAAAAGGAAAATTTGTATGCAAATGAGTGGTTGAAAGCATTTTGCTTTAGAGCAAGCCTCACATCGTCAGTAAAGAGCAGAGGAAAGATACAGGGTAATATAAGATGTCCTTGATGGCCTACAAGTTTTCTTTATTTTACTACAGTCTTAAATCCTAAGTACCTAAACATTATGGGAGTCTCAGGCTCCACTATGGTATATACACAGGTCAGGATAGGAACACGAGACCAGGAATAATTGAAGAACATGTATAGATTTTAGCAGAGAAAAATGTTCATGAATTCTGGATGTCAAGTACTGCATTCTAAATGTCAGAAGTGTCTGGGTATTTTACTTCTCACTTCAGCTGCTGTTTTCAATGGTGGGAAAGTATAAAAGCTCTTTGCTTTTGCCTAGAGATCTGGAAAATTGGGGGTAATCTTTGGTCCAATAATGGAAAGAAAGTGGGGCTGAGTTTGAAACATCCCTTTTAATTCCCCTAGCTGCTCTTCCCTCTCCATATTCTAATTTCTCTACTCCATTATTGATTGGTCCTGGACTCTTTCCTTAATGAGTTACTTCCACCTGAACTCTTGGTCTAAGATCTGTACCTGGCCAAATAGACCTGAGATACTTTACTGACTCATCCTGATGTAAGAGAGAAAAAAGGGCAGAAGGAGGAGAGGGAGAGAAGGGAGGAGGGCAGGAAGAAAAAGGGAAGGAAGGAGAGAAAGAAAGAAGGGAGGAAGGAAATGAATGCTTTTCTTGTAGAAAGTCAACTGAGGGACAATGGGAAAGAGTCCTGAATTTGCTAATGAAAGCCCTGCACCTGAACTCTTGCTCTGCCACTTTCTAGCTTTTATTCTTGGACGGTTACTTTCACACTTTGAGTTTCAGCTTTTATCTCAGCGAAGACTGTCACTGACTCAAGGTTGTTTCCATAATTAAGTTAGTGCTTTGGGTTGAAGCCAGCACATTGGGCTCATTCTAACACATGCAGTTTCTCCAGTGAATTCCAGAAGAAAATCTGTGTTCTTTAGTATGAGTTGGTGCAGCATTTCCACCCTTATTTCAAAGGTATTTTCCTACCTCTGTTCTTTAAATATATCCTGTGGGTCTAGGGAGGAACATATACTGAAGTAAAGAGAAATAGTGTGGTCTTAGTAAATGTATTTCCAATTCATAAGAGCACGAAAACCTAAAGATTTTATTTAAAGCATAGACGTCCATATTCTAACAAGAGACCCTATTAAGTGGCCATGAGATGCCTCTGGAAAAGCCAGGCTTTTGTTTTGTTTTCTTTCTACTTTTGATTTCCAATCAGCCCTGTGCGCCTCAGGCTGGTGACCCAAAGTCCCCATTCCTGGAGGCATTGCCTGGGCTCAGACCCCGCCCCTGGTCCCCAGGGCTGCTCTTGCTGTTTTTATGCTTGGCGCTCTGCTCTTTCTAACCCAGCTTGGACACTCAGCACTGTTGTCCAGACCTGTGCTGCTGAGTTAACTCCCACATACAGCACCTCTTGGTCTACCTGGCCTCCTTGGGTCGACACTTTGTCCTGTACATTGATGAATTCCATCACAGATGTCAAGGAGCACAAGTCCATTTAGTGCGAAACAAATGGGCTGATGTTACTGCAAAATCCTGAGATGACACCGACGATCAATCAAGTGCTCTGTGGGTCCACTTAGCCCTGGAAGGCAGCAGATTCATTATGGCCTATTAAGACCATGAATGACAAGGAGCTGAGATCTTGCTTCATCTCCAACTCCTGACACCAGGCAGAAGTCAGCCTCAGATGTTAACCAGGATGTTGTCACTGCTGCATATCACATTTCTGTCCTTGGTGCCTCCTCTGTGTGGCCAGCCTTTTTCCTCTCAACCCCACATATGACAAGTTCCTTGACTTTCCAAAACTCAGTGTTTTTTCTCATGTGCACCATCTTTCTAGACACAAGATGAAGAAAGAAATGCATTTATGGTACATACTATCTTCACGTTGTTTTCATGGTACATACTATCTTCCTGTTGTTTTCATGGTACATACTATCTTCCTGTTTTCATGTTGTTTTATATCAGAAGACATCCTGAAATCTAGTCTAATGGTCAGCAAACTTTCTGTACAGAGATAGTACAGAAAATATTTTAGTAAATAAGATAGTAAATATTTTAAGGCTTTGCAGCCAAGATGCTTTCATCCCAGTGATTAGGAGCTCTGCCATTATAACAGGAAAACAGCACAAGTACTAGCTAAACTAATGGGTGTGGCTGAGTTCTGATAAACCTTCACTGACAAAGGGAGGTGGCGGGCTGGACTTACTCTGCAAGCTATAGCATGAAGCATCTGAACAAGTCCATCTTCACATATGTATTCACTCGACAAATATTTGTTAAGCACCCACAGTGCCAGGCACTATGTGAGGCTTCAGGGATACAGCAGTAGGGAAAAACAGACACAGTCCCTGCTCTGATGGATATTATTGTTTAATAGTGCAGAACAGATAAAGTAAGAACACAGCTAAATGTTTAATTGCTACCATTACAAGTGCTCTAATGGAGAAAGCAGTGTGCGATGGGTGCAGGTGGTAGTGGGGCTTTAGAGAAGTGGAGCTGAGGAGGTGGGACCGGAGGAGGACAGGCTGCAAAGCAGGAACAGCATGGGGACAGTCTAAGGAGAAAGGAACTCGCTAAACCAAGAGACAGGGTGACTGTTGCCCAAGAAGGAGGGTAAAGGACACGTCAGCTCCATGCTGGTGCTTCCAGGTGAGTATATTTATACCCCAGAAGTGGTGGAAAGTTCCTGAAGAGCTTTAAAGCAAGAGAGTGATACAAGTATATTTTGATTTCAGAACAATTTATCTGGCAACACTTTGGGGAATTCACAAGAGATAAAATAAAACCAAGAAGACTGGATCAAGGTTCCAGCAATACTTCATCAATTTTGACAAAGTACGACACTCTTACCTTATCTATGTATTGCGACAGTCTAACTTGCAAAGTCAGGATTTGGTTAAATGTCTGGTGCTGGGATGACCATACTGAGGACAAGGCTGTGCATCTACTTCCTGCATAGTACTAATTCAGCTCTAGTGAAACTGTGCTTCTGCTGGCTTAGACACAGGGCTCCACAGGCAAAGGTGGCTGCCAAGGCTGGGGTTCGATTGTGCAGAGCTTGTGGATACTAAGGGGCATACATTTTCAGAAACTACCATCTTTTCCTCTTGCTACCCCAGTACTCTTCATTTTAAAGCCACCTGGACCTTCTGAAGCTTTGTTTATAGATAGTTCATGTAATGATCACTGTACTGATATATTTTCAAGATGCTATACATCGAGGTGTCTGTGCATTCCATGGGATTTAATACCTTCACTTGGAATGTGCTGACATGTAGATCATTAAGCAGAACAGACCTTCTCAGTGGAAGGAGTAGTAATTGCAGTTTTCAAATGCCATTTTCATTTGCTGTTTGGCAGGAGGACTGCAGTCATGGCCTCCTATTTCCATTAACCACAAGGGCTGGGACAAAGTCATCCTACTTTTCTCTTGGTCAGGATTGATTTCAGACTTTCTACAATGTAGCTGTTTGGGTCATAATGAGAGATGAGTAGGCACCTCTGAGAGGGTCCCTGATGATCACACCTCCTGGGAGCCACACTCTTGAGGAAATCCCTTCCCATATCATCTCAGAACTGATCTACGTAGCAAATAGTGTTCAGCAGAAGTGGACTGTCACTTCTGAGATTAGAGTATAAAAGATCCCACGGCTTCCATCATGGTCATCTTCGCTTTGTTGGATCACTCACTTTACAGAAACAGGCTTCTGTGCTGTGAGGCTCATGGAGAGGCTTAGATGGCAAAGAAAGGGATCCTTCAGGTAATAATGACATGAACAAACTTGGACACGGGTTCAAGCCTCAGTCTGCTTTCAGATGTCTAGAGCCACTCATGACAACTGAAAGGAACTGGAAGGAGAAATCTCAGGCGAGGAGCAACAAGGTGTGCTGTTCCTGGATTCCCGACTCTTAGAAAAAGTGTTTATTGGCTTCAGTTCTGTGTTTTCGGGAAACTTATTTTACAGAAGGAGAGAACAGACACAATAAATGAAAATATTGAATCCTTCCAGTAGTTTAGCCTTGTATGAATGTTCATAATGAACTTGACAAGGAAGTCCTAATGACCTAGAGTATGAAGATAGTATAGGAGACAGCTGGGAGGTAGAAGTCTTTTATTGTGGGCTCTATCAAATTTTGTGGCCTTGGGGTGGGACACTAAGTGGAAAGTGTAACATAAGTGACAGTGTTAAAGGGAAAAGAACTAGGTAAAGTAAGACTCAGAGTGACTGTACATAGACAAAGAAGATAAGGGATGCAGTCTCTTCCCTGATGCTGGAGAGTTTGCTGAGGGATATAACAGATACTCATTATCCCTTAGGGGGACACATGCATGCCTCACACCTACAGTGTGTAGAGTCCGGCTAGCAGTGAATGTGTGTTGAACTATATGTTAGGAGCTGAATCGTACAATACCCATTAATCCTCTGACAACAGCCAGTATAAGTAGAGGCTTCTGCTATCGCCATTTACGAGCAAAGAAAAATCAGCCTCAGAAAGCTTAATTTTGCTCAAGGATACTCAATTAGTTCTCTATTGCTGTGTAACAAATAACCACCAGTGCACAGGCTTAAAACAACACACATTTATAATTTCACAGTTTTTGCAGATCAGAAGCCTATGGAAACTGGCTAGATTTATCTGCACAGGGTTTTTCAAGGATAACATCAAACCCCATCCAAGTCACAGTACCTGTTGTGACTCAGGGCTCTCTTTTAAGGTCTTTCAAGATTCTGGAAGCATTTACTTCCTGGCAGGGGTAGGACTAAAGTTAAGCAGTTCTCAATTTTTGGTTATTCAAAGAACACCTCTCTCTTGGAGACAAAGATTATCTCTCTTTTCAGGGATTTCACCTGAGTAGCCTAGACACGCCAATATGCCATCCCTTTTGATTAACTCTGAAAAAAATGCCTTAATCACATGTTCAGAATGCATTTGTGTTTGCCATATAACACAACCTAATCATGGAAGTGACAGTCCATGATATACACAGGGCCTGTCCATATACAAGGCAAAGGGGTGAGGCAGTGCAAGAACTCGGTTGTACATGTTGTGATGGGGTGGTGGTGGGTAGGACCATCTTAGAATCTTGTCTGCCACAGACACACAATAGGAAACAATGATTGGGATTCAAATTCAGGTCTGTTTTACCCCAGTGATTTTGTTTTAAACCACTATCTATGAACTGTGGCTTGAGCACTGTTTGAGGGCAGGGACCGTATCACTTGTTTTGGTGTCCTCCAATGCTTACCACCTAATAAGTCTCTAATATTTATCATACTGTACATTATGGTGCTTTTTTCTAGTAGTAAAAATTTAACTCAGGCCAGCTTAGGAAAGCAAGAAAATCTGACTCTCATATGAGAAGCTGGATGTAGAAGCTTTCGCTATATTGTTGGGGTTCTGTTTTCCTTGTTTCCCTGCTTTGTGGCTTTATTCTCAGGCGTCTTCACATAGAAATGGCTGCTGGAAGCTATGAGATTACATGATCATCCCTCAAAATGTAAAAGGAAAGGAGACATTGTCTTTCCCAGTGTTGATATATGATAACTCCAGGGAGATGCAGTTGGTCTCAGATGTGTCCTTTCTGAGCCCGACCTCTATCTGGATTAGATTGGTTAGCCTGCGTCACATGATTACCTTCTGATTAAGGAGGAGCAGTGAAGAATGCTGTGATGACCGGCTCTCTGGGACAATATGAAACATCTAAAATGTCATTCCTGAAAGAAGAGATGAGCACTGTGACAAAGGAGGAACTGCTAAGAACATGGGCCATATACACAGACCAAAGATAAAGCTCTTCCATCCTCTATACGGAGGAATACACCTTGAATGACTTTGTGTCTGGAAACTTGTCTTTTGAGGGTACAGAACTGAGAAAATTCACCATCTTTCAGTCCTCCAACATCCAGATTTCTGACATGGGGAGTGACTGGAGTTAATGCACTGAACGAACAAACAGTGTCCTTCCCAGGATTATTTCTGTACCTTGGGAGGCAAGTACATTGTTGAGATTTAGATTTGTTAACCTTATTTTAGCCTGGAGAGCTTTCTCCACAGTAATCCAGGTTTTAAATGAGCTTACCTCCAGGCAAGCTACATTAGCACAGGTTCCCTCTAATGTATCTGGGGGGAGAGTGGTCTCACTCCAGGTGCTAACACAACTTTTATAGTGTGGTTTGGAAAAGGTGGAGGGTGTCCTTAGGATGGAGCTAACCTTTACTTTATGAGCATTTCAATAAAGCAATGGAAGAATGCATTGAAGATGGTGGCAGCGCAGAGTACTAAATCCTCTCCTCCCTGTGGGAGATTTCCCTCTGGAAAACATCTGCCCCTAATTTCTGGAAAGAATCTCATTTCTGTCAGTTTGCTTGTGTGTCTCTCTGTGTATCTTTATTTCCACTTTATATAAATCTCTTGGATATTTTATCACTTCACTCCCCAAAGCTTTTGACCTCATTTTGACTACACGAAGGCCTTGAATTTTGAAACCTCTCTAAGGAAGGAACTCAGGTTTCTCTAAAACCTTGTCTAAAAATGATTCAACAATTGTGACAAACCAGAGATCTTCCCATCTTTTGCCTCCATGGGGAGAGGGAAGTGAAGTCATGCCCAGCTCTGTATGAAATTTAATTTTCCAAGGTAGTGACTCCATCTTGCAGCAGTGCTTGGAGTAAGTGTGCAGTGTGAGATGTTGAGGCATTACTAGAGCAACCGAGAGACTTGCCTTTTTTCTCATAAATCATCTGAATCTCACAGCACACCTTCACTTCCTATATATTCTCCAGTCCTGCCTCACTCACCCCTGCTCAGAGCCATGGAAATGATTACAGGTGGTGCCATCAATTATGTATTTAAAATGGGAAAGGTATAGAAGGAGAAGCTGCCATCTGGTGACTAGAGAGCTCATTGGGTTTCAGAGGGTGACGAAAGCCTTTGCATATTTCTTGGAAGGGCCCTGAGCAGCTGTTGAGTTTGTCTCTGTGATCTCGACCTTTTAATATTGACATCCTTAAGTAAGTATCCATCTATCTATGTATCTATTGTCCATCTATCTATCTCTCTGTCCATCTGTCTGTTTGTCTGTCTGTCTATCTCCATGCATCTATCCATGCACCCATCACTTACCTACCTATCAAAACATATTCTTGTCAGGTAGAAATGCTTTTCTTGTACAAAATAAGGCTCAGAGAAGGGAAGCTATTTGCGCAGTGTCACTTATCAAGTAGGGTGACTGCAGAGTGAGGCTGTATCTTTTGCCTGACACTCCGTTCTGGGTCCTCCATGAACTCTCACCTCACCCTGGGAGGTACATGTTGTCAACCCCATTTATAGGTGAGAAACCTGGAGACAGTAAGCGGAGGAACCTTCCTAAGGCCACATAGCGTGTGAAGAAAGGATTGGGATTTCTCGTTTTTCTTAGTGAAGGAGAAGTGATGTCCCAGTTTAAATACTTCTTCCATAAAGACATCCTCTCTCGAGCTATCTCTTTTTGGCACTTCTACTGCATGCTGGGAGTCAGACATGGGAAACCTATAATTCTCCAATTGCTGAAAGTGCCAGTCAAAGACCCAGAGCCTTGAATCACAAATGACATTCTATCCTCTAAGAAAGAATGAAGGCAGCCTGTGTACTTTAGTGATGCTGAACTTGCAGACTAGGTTCAAATGTGGAGGTGACCTACACCATACAGCCTGCAGGTGGCAGTCAGAATATAAGAGCTCCTTAGCCACCTCCTCTCTCACTTAGCATCTGAGGAATCCTGGGAATACTTGTCCGGACAGTAATGGAGGCAAGCTCTAAGGGGAACTTTCTTTGTTCCCTCGCTGTCTGAATGTTGGTAAAGATTTGACATGTGTCTGATACCTTGCCCAGGCCAGAATCCTGAGGCATATCATGTTTGAAAGATCTGTGAGGAGGCATCACCTGTTAGAGTGGGGTCCCCTGTGGAGACAGACGTTCTCAAGGAAGGATTTGCCAGAAGAGTTCCAGGCTGACACCTCATGAACAGGGAGAGAATAATGACTATAATAAATAGGAGGCCCTTGTGGGCCAATTCTGACAAATTAGAGTTGACTAGACATATGTGAATGTGGCATTCCTAATCAATTTATTCCCAAATCTCAGAGCATGTTGGGTGCTTGATGCCTACTACAGAAAAATCCTGGCATGGATGGAGGGACAGAGCATGTGTTCTACCCTATGGTGGAAGGTAGCCAGCTAAGGCATGCACTATTAATTTAACAGAATGTTTTTTGAAAAATCTATAAGCTAGGGTGTAAGATTAAGCATATGAGCACTCTATCCTCTTCTCAAGTCTGTTTCCTTCTCTGGTCCTCACATTCATCTTCATGCTGGAGATACAAATGTCAAGCAGTCACAGGTCAGAAACACAAGGAATTACCATGACATAAGCAAATCTGTGCCTCTTGGGTTCCATATTTATTAAATGACTTAAGAATTTATAAGTTTTACTTATTAATTAACATTCAGTGCTGAAGAGTGCAGATCTTTATTCTTTCTTAAGTAAACATTCATGGACTCTGGCTTCTCCATTGAATTCCGAAGAGTCCAGTTGCTGGGAGACCGGGTGTCTTTAGGTACTGTCACAGTTGAGGTTACGGACTGTCCTGGTGGTGGTCTGGTGTCTCTCCGTTGTCACCTACTTCTGCCATTTATGTGAAACCAAAACAGACTTACTTAGCAATTCTGAAGCTTAGAGTATATCAGCCAAGGGAGAACCACTGCTGGGGTCATGGAAAGATGGAGTTTAAAATGGTAGTGGCCAACATTGAGGGGAATACCTTGAGGAAAGTTCTGACCTGCTTAGTTGGTTTCAAGTAAGGATGACTTTGCTCCCTCCAAGGAACATTCATTCAGGTCTAGAGATATTTTCAGTTTGTCAAAAGTGGTCATAAGCATATGCTTTGACATTTAGCCAAGAGATGTTGCTAAACTTCTTACAGTGTAGTGGACAGCCTCCCAAAACACAGAGTTTCTGATCTTAAATGTCAATAGTGTGGAGGTTGAGAAATTATAATATAGCATACCATATATAGTGAATGTTTAAATTTGAAAAATTACAGAAAATAGCACATTGTCATTAATTCCCCTCAAATACTCTCCTCCTCTTCAAACACACTTCTCCCATATTATGTGTTTATGAGATATGATAAAAAAGTGTAGTTCCTTGCTCTTGCCATGTGCCATCAAATAGAAAGACATAATTATAATGATATCACATACATCCTCAACCACCTTATTCACTGGATCTGGTGCCATGTGACTTGTGGCACGCTCTCAAGGTCAAAATGACGATGAAAAGGAAAAGATTTGAATCAATTCAGGACATCAAGTCAACAGAGACAGTAAAGACATTTGTGAAAGGGAACTTCCAGAACTGCTCCATAAAGTGGCAAAAGGGCTAGGGATTTAGCTCAGTGGATCTGGCACCTGTCTGGTAAGCACAAGGTCCCAAGTTTGATCCCTGGTACAAAACAAATAACCAACCAAACCAACCAAACAAACAAAAAGAAAATGGTATGAACAATTAGATAAGTATATGTAAAACAAGGGAAGTATTTTGTAGGGAGTTAATAGTAATGTATATTTTACTAAAAATTTAAAATAATTCATTGTAGGTTTTTAAAAATCATAACTACTACATCTGAGAAAAGAACGAGTTGTGTATTTTGAAAGTGTGTCCTGAGGCTGGATTCTAGTTCAACTTTGACATTCACACATGTGATTTTAGCTGAGTCATTGTACTTTAGTAGATCTGAGGGCTTTCACTTAGCATCTGAGGAGATAGGAACTAGAAGATCATGATTTTCTGCCTGGTGTAAAATGTTACGAATTTGTGACTGCCCCCAAAGGTCTTCTCATCAGCTCTAGGAAATTTGTTTTCAGTCTGGCTTATAGGTTGTTTTGGGGCGAGATAGTCTCGGGCACTTCCCTTACAGTTGGATTGACCCTCAAAATTATTTTGAAAAGTTTTCTATCCTATAGAAGGACATTGGGTGCAGGGGTCATAGAAGTTCTTTCTTTGGAGAAAGCATTGTTTCATATTTTTTTTCCTTTTCTAAAATTCAATAGTCTGAACTTAACCTCATCAGCCAAGAGACAATAAGAAAAAGAGACACACTACCAGAACTAAAATCTAAGAATCAAGATTTAGGAATACAAGGACTCCTTGGTTGTCTTTATGTGAAATAGAGAATTTAGGCTGCTGTATCTACTACTACACTGAACATTGCTAGCAAGAATAAGAGATGCCAGTCAAATTGTTTTGAATAGTTTGAACATTTATTGATCAAAGGGTGAGTCCTAAGCATGAATTTTTATATCAAAAGCATCCTGTACAAGGAAAGTATTATATAAATAAAGGAGTCCCTATTAACAGCTCATAATATAACATGCAAGGTGGGTAAGGAAATGCCAACTGATGGGCATATTAGTTAGAGTGCAATTTACAAAGTTCTTCCGTGTTCTCCTAGGGTCACTTCACACTGGGATGCATGATCATTAAATATGACCCTCAAAGGCACTGTTTCTGGAGTAGGGGAAATTACTCAATTTTAAGACAAGATTTTAAACAAGGGCCAAATCGTTTTATCTACTTGAATTTGGGTCACTAATTACACCCGCTGATCTTCAAGTAATGAATCCAACAACGACCTCATAAATTGTGAAATGATAGCTACTCTGCATGTCCATTTTCATCATCAAATGAAACTGACTCTTCTCCCAATTAGTGAAGGCAATTACATATTTATCAAAGAGAAGAGACCAAGGGGAGAGGTATGTGTATCAAATGTATATCAAGCAGTAAATTTTGTGTTTGGACCAGGGTTCTATCCACAAGATATTTTATTACGTACACACAAATATTCCCCACTCTGAAAATACCCCAAATCTCAAACAGTTCTGGTCTCAAGCATTTCAAACAAGACACACTCAGTCTGTAACCATGGGGAGGTAAGCAATTGAGTATTTTCCAAAAGATATGGTGTGATCTTTACTAGTTGAAGTTACTCATTGGGAGCTAGAAGCTTTTTATTACCTGTTTTCTAGGTTTGTCTATTTCTAGAAGAAACAAAGTTGTTTGTAGAACAGAATGTGGAAAATTTTGGTGAAGTGGTGCTGGTCAGTGTGGAGACCATTAAGTTGGTGCATTATTTCAGATAAGCTCTGTCCAAGGACCTGACCTTTCTTGAGTCCCATTGGCTTATATTTTCTCCAAATCTTGACTCTGTGACTCAACTTATCATCTCATCTTCCATCTCACCCAGAGTGAATCCTTCTGGAATCTACCTACTAATTTCTACTCTTTATGAATGGTGGACTTTTTTTTTTTTTTTTTTTTTTTTTTTTTTTTTTTTTTTTTTTTTTTTTTGTTTTTTACTTTTTCTTTGCAGGTAAAGAGAATTGTTATTTTATCTTTTGTTTTTTTTTACCTTATTTTTTTTTTTTTTTTTTTTTTTTTTTTTTTTTGTTACAGAGGAAAGTGAAACACCCATAGATGGCTTAGAATGATCTTGCAGTAGAAAGAGTAGACAAAGCCTCAAGTTCTCCATCATCCCAAACTTTTTTTTATAACAATTTTAATCCTATCTTTTGAAGATTTGTCCATAACAACTGGAGAATTCGCCTTTAATTTTATGACAAAAATTGATGGGTACATGGATTCATTTACACATAATTTTCTAGGAACATTTCCACTCTTAATAGTAGAACCAAGATAATGATAAAATTGGCCATTGTTAGTAAATAAAAATATTTAACCTTATCACAGTTGGAATACCAGTAATTTAATGAATTCTCCAAAATGCAATGATGTATTTTTTCATGGATAGTAGGCATTAGGATAAATAGAACAAATGGAAAAATAACAACAACAAAAAAAGTAGGGAAACAACTATATTTTACAAAAGTTCTTTTGCCAGTCCCTCTGGTTTCGGTCTCCTGTCCTCCTCCCCGCTCTTCTTCTCCTCTCCTCATCTCTGTTTTGCTCTTCTATCCTGATTAATCTGACTCCATCCAAGAGGCACTAATTGGAGGCAGAAGCAGGGAGACCAATTAAGGGTCTATAAAAGACAACCAGGTGAAAAATGGTGGCAGCTTGGACTAGTGAAAGAGAAGTAAGTGGATTTGAGTAGTGTTAAGATTAAATCAAGGGCACTTGGTGATGGATTAGATATAAATCAAAGTACTGTTTCTCACTTGAGGGCCTGCTGATAGGCTCTTACTCTCAGGTGCCCAGTATCACGGGATCTCAGGTCCCTAGTATCATGTAGGACACCCTATGAGTATGGTCCCTGATCTTCTAACTCTCTCTCTTTTCAGAGTGGTTGTTTCATTTTGGGAGACCTGACCGCTAGTTCTCAAAGGCAGGGAGAGAAGAGGGAGAGTGGAATAGGTAGAAGGAAGGAGTTAAATTTAATATGACATAAAAACATCACACACACACACACACACACACACACACACACGCACACATGCACACACTTCTTTCTGAGAAGAACCTGCTTAAAGACTTCTAATGACTTCTAGAGATTTCCTGTAGCCTGTAAAATTTAAGAGTTTGGGCAGCTTTTTCAATAACTTCCTCAGCGTGTTTTGATTCAATGGACATGTATGTAGCACCTAATGTGTATCTGCTACTGAGACTACATAGATGAAGTGAGTGCAACACACCTCAGGGGAAGCAGTTTACAGTTAAAATACTGGGCATAAATGGAGATAGTGGAAGGTAACTCTTGTGCAAAAAAGACATAAGATACTGAGATAGTTCAGTGATAATCATGATCACTTCTGTCTGTGCCATAGCAGGGGAGAAATCAGGAAGATTTTACAGAAGAGGTGACAAGTGAGTGAACATCAGAGGTCAAATAGATTTTTTTTTTTATCAACAAATTCTGCTGTAGGGTACAGTCTGCTTAAAATCACTTCTCCAGCATGAAATATATTCAGGGATTTTTGTCAATAAAATAAAACTTGCACAAGTGTACAAAGAGTTGTCTAACTGTGTTATTTGCACTGCTATCTATAAGAAGAAAGGAGAAACAACTTAAAATTCCTTTAAGTGCAGGGCAAGGATAAATAGAAAGTAGTAATTCTATACAGCTATCTATATGAAGTAATAGAACTCTATGTTACTGTGATAAAAAGGCAGTCTTGATAAATATTTGGTGGGAAAACAAGCACACGATTAACAAGGTCCAGAGAGCTGATATGTATGAGCCTCTATTTGTACTACTGTAGGCATTTCTTAGTTACAGCATGAGAGGGCTGTCTTGAGGGACAAAGGCTGGTCTGGGAATTGTTGCTAACTTTCCTGAGAGTGGAGAGTAGATGTCCAGTGCATCTCCAAGAAACATGATGAAAAAGAGGGCAAACAAGTAGTGGAATATTGATTGAATTGGCAAACAATGAATTGATTTTGGTTGCTTTTCAGTCCTGGAGCTGTTCCCAATCGTAGCTCAAGAAAATAACCTTGGTTGGCTCAGCACCTAATCCCAGATGAAGTCTTTCAAAGTGGAAAATTTCACTGTGATTTATTTTTTTCCAGATGTAAATATATAGCAATAATGCAGTTATAAAACTGGCATTGTATGAAACCATAAATTATATTTGACACATAATAATGTTGAATTACTGTGGAAGTCCATCAGCACACTGTGGCACTGCCAGCACACAGGTCATTGCTGTTTGCACCAACTCACTCCCTTGTTTGGCAGTGTTATAGTTTTGGGAACCTTTGCTGTCAGGGTCAAAATGGAATAAACTCTACCTGAGAAGAATATTCTGGCGTCAGTTTGGAAAAGATGGCTCCAAGGTGTATCTTCTCCTTCTTTTGATTACTTATTCATTCAGTAACTATGTACTGAAATCCTACTCTGTGCAATTCTAGGCTCTGCTGGTAGATAAGAAAGACATATTCTACCTTCCAGCAGATAACAAGAGTTTAAAGGTCAAGTGTACAGCTCATTATTTAATTAGAGTGAATTTATATAGTGATTCTTTGGTGATTTGGTATCTTTTTAGTGGCACCATCAGGATCAAGGGTAAAGTTGAATCTGAGAGGCTAACTTAGATGGAGTAGGGAAATTAACCAGGTGAATGAAGCAGAACTTACACATGGGAAATGTGTCTGGAGTGCAGATAGAATAAGATGAAAGAACTCAACCTGGTCAATAGCTTCAATGAGTCAGGATAAAGCTAGTTAAGAGAGGCTTCCAGACCGAGGATTTAAACCAACTCATCAGAGCAGAGCACTGTGAGTCATCCACCTAGTTCTGTCATTGTCGTTTAAACTGCTGATTCTGTATTGTCAGTACTTATGTATTTTGAAAGAATGAATGAGTAATAGGCGCTGTAACCTGGGAGCCTGTAGGATCATCATCATTATAATGTGGCAGAGGCTTCCTCTACAGAGAAGATGGCTACCTGGACAAGTCATCCTGAGCTCTGCTCATGTACTATGCTCATTAAGTCTCCCTAGGGAAGAGGTCTGGGAACTGTGGCCTAGTATCCAAGGGTTCCTTGGAAGGTAATTAATACTCTCTTGAAAGGCAAAGCAAAGACCTCCAAGCTCCTGGGGATGGATGCGTAACACATAGGATGAATTTTCATGGTGCATTAGAATAGTAGGACAAGTTTGATGCCACTATGGTCAATGAGGAACAGAAGAGACATTTCTTTCTTGGGGGAAAACAATGTATATTTCTTCAGAAACAGAAAACAGTGACATAGAAGGAGCTGGGCTACCTTCTGAATGGTGATGAAAATCAGTCACAGAGAATCTAGAGAAAATACTCTTTTCTTTCCAAACATCTGTTCAAAAGCAGAACTATGATGAACTAAGGGAACAGTCTTTGACTCCTAAAAGAAGAATAGCAAAGGCTCAAGGTTGCCCCTGAGGCCCATGTGGGGAGCCCTTGTACACATCAGCGATGCTCAAGGTTCTGAGGAGGCAGAAATGCACACAATATGTAGGTTCATGCACTTGAGTCCATTGAAGACCTCTGTTGTTGGGCTATGCAGAGACTGGGTAGAAGGAGGGTGCCTCATTCAGAATGCTGGCCTGGTGTGTATGGGGTGTGCGAGGCAGTTTACAAAAGGAGATGATAAGACCTCAAGGATTAGCAGATGCTAGGAGGTTTTAAAATGAGTTGGAAGAGGTTCAGATCAACACTATTCAGGACAGACAAAATATGGAAAATCCCAATTATCCTTTGAGAGATAAACAGATAAACAAAACAGGTTCTACCCATCATTGGACTATTATTCAGGCTTAAAAAAGAAGGCAGTTCTGACAACTGCTATCACATGCATAAACCTGGAGAACATTATGCTCAATGAAATAAGCCAGACATAAAGGAGCAAAATATTCCATTTTATGGGACAGTTAGGATAATCAAAATGGTAAATCTGGAAAGCAGAATGGTGGTTTCTGGAGCCTGGGGACAAGGACAGGCTAGTGTGCACAGAGTCTCAGTTTTGTAGAATGAAAGTGTTTGTGATGTGGGTGGGAGTGATGGCTGCACCTCCTTGGCATGTGTTCCATACCCCTCAACTCTATGTTTAAGTGGTTATAGGGGTGACCTGGGTTGTGAGAGAACAAGGCAGACAGTAGGTGAGAATCAGTATGGTGTGTGTGAGGAGTAAGAACTGGCATTTTTTAGGAAAGAAATAGGAAGTAGAGAGAGAAGGTAAGCCTGAGGGCAGAATAGGAGGCAGACTTCTCAGTCTGATCACACGTGCTTGTTTTGGCCACATGCTATTGGAGGAACGCGGATATTGTGGCTCTAAGAGACCGTGGTTTAAGAGCTTCAGTTTTCTCATTGTGTCAGTAGGAAGCCATTGATAGCTTTGAGTATTTTCAATCAGTTCCCCTGGCTGCTGAATGGAGAACGAATTGGAAGGAGAAAGATGGAGGTGGGAAGCATGAGGATAAGCAACCAACAAGAGAGATGATGAAGTCTCTCCACACTCCTGTTTCCCCAAAGTGGCCGTGGACCTGGGAAGCAGCACTTTTAGGATGGCTGTAGGTGGAGGGATGAGGTCCTATCCTTCAGTTCTGTAGGAGCGGTAATCAGGTGACATGGAAAAGGGAAAACATTTATCTGCTCCATCTCCTTGGTGGTGCCTTCGTGCAGTGAAAATTGTGAAGTCGATAAGTGGGAGGTGTGATTGATTTCAGCTGGTACTCCCCAAACCAAGGGTGGTCAGTGCAGCTATGCAGACCACAAGCTGGCTACAGGAGATGAGAAAACCAACCCCAATTTGGGAGGTAGGCCTCTCCTAATTGAACTGTTGAGGGAATTTTGATAAATGACCCCGACAAAGCAGTGAAATTAATAAATCATGCTTGAGGCTGAAAGACTGTTTCCTGAGGGACAGCAAGAACGCACACATTCTGTTGATGCTGGTGCTTGGGAAGGTGGCTGGAGCATCCAGCAGGAAACACGTGGCCTTTCTGGGCTCTCCAGGAGGGCTAGAGAAGCCATGACCTCAGTTGGTGTGGTCACCATTGAGCTCTTTTCAAAAGAGATGAAAGTGGTATTTTGTGTGTGAGGACCAAGCCACTACCTAAAACTCAAGGTTAAAGACATCCTTTTCAGACTTAGTGATGGGTGACTGCATTCTGATAAAGAAGTCAGTGTGTGCATCACTGCTAAAATGATACGCAAGAGGAGAGCCGGGCACTTTGCTGTTGCAATGATTTCTTTTTCTTCTAAGAGTTTGTACCCTAAGATCACGGTCTTTTCAAATCCTCTCCGCTCCTCTGGTTCCTGGGCTCTGAACTCCTGCATTCCCTCCACTGAGTCAAGGGCACATAACCTTCACAACTCTTGGAGACTATTTCCAATTTCTTTTAGTGTTTGTCTTGAAGCAAAGAACAGAATGAATTCCCTAGGAAAAGGAAACAGGATATAATCCTTATGAATCTGGCATTCCTGTTCTCATTTGACAAATGCAAAAGCTGAAGTTGAAAGAGGCCAGTTCATGTCTCTGTGTAGATTTGTGATGCTTACTGGGGCACTAGGACAATAACTTCAGTGACAGATTTGGGGGCAGGATAGACTAAAGACTTGGCAGAATTACTTTTTCTGTAAGGAATGAATTTCTGTTCATGTTATGATGAGGAAAGCAATGCTATGGTAGTCACAGGGAAGTGAGGAAGGGTCTCTTTACTGTCTTGAACAGAACTGGTGGACAGACCTTCCTTGTGAGCCTCCCACATTACCAAACTTAGCTGTAAGGTGCAGGGGATGGGCACAGAGCAGACTAGTTGATGTGAGAGAAGCATTAGGATATGGACTTGAGAACATTCAGACGTCAGAAATTGGGAAGCAGGAGTCTTTGGGCTGTTGTAGATCCAACCTATCATCATCCCAATTTAAACAAATTTGGGATCCATCCAGATGTAAACCAATATTTGAAGAGAAGGAGGCTTTAGCCAATGTTAGGGTTATAGACAAGTTCATGATTATTTTGGGGCTTGGTAGGCAGGTGTGATGTTTATTTTTTGTCTCAGTTTGACTGGGTAGAGGAAATCCCAGTGTGTCAGTAACTCAGGGTGATATTTTTGGGTGTGTGCATGAGAAGGTTTCCAGAAGCAATTACCATTTTGGTTGGTGGAATGAATATAGAAGATGACCATGATCAATGTCAGGCTGTTAGCCAATCTGTGGAAAGCTCAAAGAGAACACAAGCATGAAATAACCTTGAATTCTTTTTCTTTCTTCTTGAGCTGGGGTGTCCGTCTTCTCCTGACCTTGCTTATCAAAGCTCCTGGATCTTGAGCTTCCAGGATTAAACTGAATTAAACCATTAGCTTTTCTGGTCCCCCAGTTTAGAGATGATATATCCAGGAACTTGTGGAACTCTACAGTTAGGTAATGGATCTCCTCTCACTTATATATCCTATTGGTTCTTTTCCTCTAGAGAATCCTAATTCAGCAAACACATAATATATAGTGAAGGCTCTGACCCAGCTTGGGAGTCTGATCCCTGAGATTTTGGTTGAAAGGTAATGAGTTAGATGATAGAGATTGGGGCTGAGGAGAAGTGATATGAGGAGAGGAGATGTGCATGGAAGGAATTCTGAATGAAACAAACATGAAATTTGTTGTCATCACCTATACTCACCTTCTATGTACAAATAAGGTGTGTGTAAGACAGACAATATGTGGGAGGATGTCTACCATTAATTAATTCTTCCATGTTTCTGGATAATAAGCAGATAATTTAGTGTAGTGTATGTGTGTGTGTGTGTGTGTGTGTGTGTGTGTGTGTGTAACAAGTCTTTGAATATATATCCATAAATCACATCTTTGTCATTAGAAGGAAAAAAACAGATGAGCAGTGTTTGTATTGCTGTCTTTAAGAACTAGGGGCTTTTTGTTCAATAATTTCTTTTGCTTGGGTAGGAACTCTGAATACTCAAATGAGGACTAGGGTAAAGATCACAACTCATTCCTTATATCCATATAAAGGTTTTCAAAGCATTTTCTTGTAACATCTTCTTAATAAGCTTGCAAGCTAGACCATGTATTAATACACATATTCATTCACTTGTTCAACAAGTGCTCTTTGAGTGTCTACCACACATCAGAAATAGTTTTAAATTTTGAGATTAGGGTGCCTCAAATGGAAAAATCTTTGTTCATGTGGAACTAAAACTCAGTGGGGGGAAGGCAGGCAAGAAAGACAAGCAAGTGAAACCACAACTCTCCACAGTGATGTAATGCGTGTTGTGAGGTGACAGTCAGTGAGTGGAGTGTAGCTGAGCTGAGGCTGAGGCAGTAACTACCGCTCTTAGGAGAAGACACTTATTCAGACCATGAAGGGGAGGCCAGCTCTGCAAAGCTAGAAGGATCTAGATGGCTCCAGCAGGAGTATTCCAGGCAGAGACAATATGGATGAGACATTTCAGAGTGACTGAATGGCTCATACAGAGTCATGCCGCAAAATTGTGAGCCTGTAGTTTCTTCCCTGAGATTTTGTCTCTTAAGTCTAGAACTCTTAATGGAATAGTTAAGGCATGTTTCATTAGTTAAGGGCTCATCACTTCATGAAGGCTAGAACGTGATAGTTAGAACATAAAAATCTTCCTTAATGGTAAAGTTATGGAAACTAATGGAGCTGGAGATGCAGAAAAAGGGGGCTTTCAGCTTCTAAGACTTTTGAAAATTCCTGGTAGGGGGTTCAGGCAGCATGAGATCCCTCCCCTCATCTTCATCCTCAGAAGGTTTACATCTTTCTTATATTTTACAGAGGTTCTGAGTGCTTTTCTATTGTAAGAATCGAAAGCAGTAGTGTGCTCCAGGATGTCTACTGAGCTACCCTGTGATACAAAGGCAGACTTCCCACCTTTTACTTTTTAAAATTTAAATCTTTATTGGTACATTATGAATACACATCATCATCACGTTCAACATTGAAAGTTTGTACCAGAATATGACACAACAAGCCACTGGTCAGCAAGCTTTTTCTGAAGAATATTTCCAAAGAAATACTTTCAGCTTTGAAGATGTTGGGCTCTTCAGAAGCTATGCAGTTCTTCTATTACAGTGAGGAAGAAGCCTTAGACAGTCTGCAGAGTGAGTGTGGATGTTCCAATAGCACTTTATTTCTCAAATAAGGGCAGGCTGGATTTGGCCTTTGAGCTGTACTTTGCTTACCTTTTCCCTTAGCAATGCACAAAACAATTCATGAGATAGATGTGGATGAGGACACTGACTATTTAGGAGCCTAAAGCAGGAACTGCGATTTTTTTTTTTTTTTTTTTTTTTAGCTTTTTGAGATAGGGTCTCACTTTGTATTTCACTAGATAGCCCAGACTGGCCTCAAACTCAGCAATTCTTCTGCCTCTGCCTCCCAAGGGCTGGAATTACAGGTGTGAACCACCATGCCCAGCATCGTGGTATGTGATTCTGGGGATCAAATTCGGGACCTTGTGCTTGCCAGGCAGACACTGGAACCACTGAGCTAAATCCCTGGTCCAGAACTGCTAATTTGACCAGAAAAGAACATTGCACTAAGAATCAAAAGATCAAGCACCAGAAGTTACATGGCCATTGATTTGTTATGTGGTCTCAAGTAGGTCTTTTTGCCTTTCTGGTCTAGTTATCACTGGAGAACAACATGAGAACTGGATTCACTGACCTGTAGTGAATGTAGTTAATTGTTCTTTATTATGTATCTGAGATTTGCTAAGAGAATAAGAGAATAAACTTTGGATAACCTCATTACATACAGACAGACAGAAACACAGATGAAAGTAGCAATCATCTGAAGTGATGGATATATTCATTAGCTCGACTATGCCTATTATTTCACAATGTACATGTATATGAAATTATCAATTCCATGATTTCAATAAATATAACTTTGAGCTGTCAAATGCACCTCAATAAAATAATGAAATAATCTAAGTCCTACACTGGCCACGATATTGATGAGCTCACTGTAAATTGCAGGCAGATCTTGGAGGGGCACTGGCACTGTCGGAACAATTTCCCCAATTCAGTTGCCACCATTCATCCTTCAGGGTTGGATTAGTTCCAGCAGCTGTGCCTCATGGGCAGATGTATGCGGATACACTGTGATGAGCACGATGAAAGGTCACTCAGACAGCACCAAAATTCACAGTAACCTTCTGAGCTATCCATGTTCTTAATCCATAGACATTTGGTTCAATGTTTAAATGACACAGGGCCACACATGGGTGCTGTGGGATGGACACTGCACTCGGAAACAGGCGAGCATGGACTGCAAATTCATTAGCCATGTGCCCTGCACCCAACTTACCTATCTTCTTCCAAGCTTTAAACATTAACAATGAAGGGATTTTGAGGATTCACTATGCAATGTGGGCGAAAGAATTAATGAAATGTCTGACATGTAGGAGAAAAATACTAACGCTCCTTGTTACTTTTGAAATGACTATGATTATTAATACTTATAGTTATTATTATAGTAGCAGCATTATAGTAGCAATACAATTGGCAGTACCCAGAGTGGCTCAAGACATTGAGGCTAGGAATGTGGCAGATGGTCTCCTTGCAACTGGTGTTGGAGTGAGCTAACCTCAATTTACTGTCATTTTTCTAAATACCATAATCCAGTGTAGAGAGATACAAGGTAGCTCACAAGAGGGAATTCTCCAAGACCAGAGCCCACATTCCTGGACTTGGGACCCCTTCCTTTGCTCCAGTGTCTCCACACACAATGACCTGGCTACCATGCTTTCCTTATATCACTATTGTCCATGATTTAATTTCTTTATATTCTTAGGATATCAATAGGTAGCCTGTTTTGATTTTCCCCTGATCTCCATGTTGGATTATAAGTAAATATACTCTTTCCCCCTTCATGTTCAGTGTTTATGGCTTTCTTCTATGAAGGCAATGATGCAAGAATAGAACTAAGTTCCACTGTCTTATTCCAGGTTGCAGATTTCAGAAAAATGCGTAAGGAACTTGGAAGAAGCCCTATGATCCTAGAGGTCTGAGCTCAAGTGTTAAAAAAATATTGTTTACAAAAGCTAAGCAGGTTAGTATTATACCATTCTGTCACCAATTTTAAAGTGGTCACCTATGGTGTTCCTATTCTCATTTTGAAAAATATCTCTGGATACTGCCAAGTTTACTGCTACCATCCTTGTTGGTACTTTAGGTATTGGAAATTGGGACTTCACAAGAATTTATTGAAGGGGTACAATTTAACTCATGATAGATACCAGATGAACACAACCTTTCTCCAGACTGTCTTTGGATTTGTATGGTGTGTCCTTTCTCTGTGCCTCTTCGTGTATTTTTTTTATGTTGTATTTTCAAAATTTAAATCTTCATTAGTACTTGTTCGCAGTACCTAATGATTACATTCATGATGGGGAGTTGGTGCATATGCATAACACATCTTAGTTCTTGTTTCATTCCTTTCTGTTCCCCTTTGTCCCCACTCCTTCTATCTCTTGTTTTCCTTCTCTTTTGAGAAGCCTATCTGCCTAGATCCTAAAATCTATATTGTATCTTGCTTTTTTTTTTATTAGATCAGGGTCTTGCTTTGTGGTTCAGGCTGGCCCTGAGCTCAGCCTGGAACTCATAGCAATCCTCCTGCCTCTGCCTCCCAAGTGCTGGGATTACAGTCGTGAGCCACCATGCTCCGCACTGCAGTATGTAGTACTGATTGCTGGTGGGTGTGAGTCATCAAGCCCAATTTTCTTGTATGTGGTTACTGGGGATTGAACCCAGGCCCTTGTGCTTGCAAGACAGGCACCAGAACCACTGAGCAAATCCCCAGCCCTGTATCTTGCTCTTTATATTTTGGTTTTCATATAAGAGAAACTATGTGATCTTTAAGCTTCTGTGTCTGATTTATTTTACTTAACATTATGGTCTCTCTGACTCTGTTTCCCTATCATCCTTTATGTCTCTGTGTATTTGTTTACTAAATGCTTTATTCTCTTTCTCTCATCACTTGTTAGATAAATATGAGAGCCCAAGTATAATATTTAGAACAGAATTTTCCAGATAGAAATTAGTCAAAGAGCTAATTCCTCTTTTTTTTTTCTCTCTGTCCCTTCTTTCTTTTCTCCTTTACAATTTCCCTTCTATTCTTTTTCAGTCACTCCCTAACTGGACATAAAATAAAACTGGAATTTATTTTTCAGGATTTATTGTCTTTACTGAATAACATTTTATGGTCCCCAATCCTAATTTTAAAGCAAGTCATTTGACTGTTTTACATTCCTCAAAGCAGGAGCGAAGGGGAGACTAAATTGAATTGCTTTTTATAAGTGACTCTTGTTAGATTTTGTTTGTTTATTTCTTTTGGATAAAAACCTTTAGATCAGTTGACCTCAAATTTCACAATGTTTACAATCACACAGGGGGCTGATTAAACACACACATTTTCACTGCCTCAACCTAAGTTTTGAATCAGGACATCTATACTGGAGTCTGGAATTATATAATTTAAAAGATTTTTTTCCTAATAATTCTGATGCAGGATAAATTTGCAATAGGCTTTGAAAATCATAATCTTGGTTAAAAAATAAACAGCTTCCTTCTGAACTCTTTTCAACAAAGAAAGCAAGCAAGCTAAGCGTCATAGCTGTAAGAAATTTAAAGACATTCCTTCCAAGTATCAAATTATGAGTTCTTGTCCCCCAGCCACAGCCTTTTTGCTTTCTTTTCTTTCTTTCATTCTGTTTTTTTTTTTTTTTTGAATTCTCTAACGGGCCAAGCAGAGAGTTGACTTTGACATTCATTTCCAAACAATGTAGGTGGATGGAAAAGAAGAACAGGGCTTGCAAAATTAACAGTCATAGATGGACTCCTTTGGCATCTGCTTTGATTATTGGATTAAGAAAGTTCTGGCAGCTACAACTGGCCCTGCCAGATGTTGAAGAGCACATTTCAGCGAGGATGTAAAGGATGTCAGAAGATGTAAGGATCATTCATTTAAAGAATAAACTGTCTGGATCAAGTTCTGTTTAGGCTGTCAGGACTGATCGCCAGCGTAATGAAACATCAAGAACAAAGAGGCGAGGAGACATTGATAAAGCCCAAACACACTGTGAAATATAAAAATGTGCTGATTTTTAAGTCAACACCCCTGAGTGTCAGCTCATCAGCTTGTAGAAAGCACAGACTTGCAGAGAGGCGCCCATTTTTTCCTGCAGTTCGCTGCAGGATCGTCCGCTGATTTCACTGGGGCTGTAAAAAATGTTCTTGGGGGATGTATCTGTCAGGACAAAAGGAGGGCCACAGCCCCGAGAGATCTCTGGGAGATAGATAGTGATGGGGAAAAGGCAGGAATCCTGTCAGTGATGGCATCAGTCAGCATCGATCTGGAATGACCGGGCATCTGCTTCTGCAAAACTTGAGCATCTGTCACAAACTCAGGCACGCACACAGCACAGGCCTGTGCATATATGAAATGTTTACATGCTCAGACACACATCCACCCACACACGGATGCACACCACCTCCTCACATGCTCCTCTGCTACTTAGGGCAGACAAAGCCTCATTTGCATACACAATCATTTTCAAGGAAAATACCAATGGCAAGACAATGGCATCCATTCAATACCTTGCCCAGTCTTGGGCCAACCTGCTGGTGAGATGTGGGAGATGGAGATGTCTACCCAGAGTCTGACGCCAGTGAGAGCTAAAGGATGCTTCTTTCTTGGAAACCTGGCATAGAATTGCCTCCTAAGAATAGCATTGCATATCTAGTTAGCGTCGGTATTCAGTTCTTGGAGTCGCCTTCAAGTTTGATTCCCCTATGTTCACCACACCCTCACAGGTACTCTCACATGACCAGAAGACAGATTTTGTGGTGTGGAGATCAGGAGGCCTGTCTGGGTGACCTGTAAGGATTTAGCAAGGATTGAGAGGCTGAAATTCCCTCAAGAACATTTATAATCACCCTGGATATGCTTAATCTATGACTTCCTGGGAGGTGACTAGTAGTTTACCCAAAATCATGCAAGACTCCCAAGTTAGGACAAAATATCCTACTAAAACATGAGTAATTGTATATAGAATGAAATAGTTTTCAACATAACTTTATAGCTAACCAAAGAGCTTAGTCAACTGCTTGTATTAGGAAGCAGAATGTAAAATTTATGTGCATTTTATTTTCCAGTACCAGAAATCAAACTCAGTCTTGTTTGCCAGGCTGGTGTAGCATTACCAAGCTACAGCCCCAGCCCAAAGGTGTCCCCTGGTGATGAGGCTGGGATATAAATCCTGTATGTGTCTTTTTAAGGGGAAAAGAATACCAACTTCTGTACTGAGAGAGTCTGGAGATATTTTATTTGAAGGAGTGAGTCTTTCACACCCATTTAAATTTTTTTTTTTTTTTTTTTTTTAGTTTTTTTTGAGACAGGGTCTCACTTTTGTGGTTCAGGCTGGCCCTGAGCTCAGCCTCCAACTCACATCACAGCAATCCTCCTGCCTCTGCCTCCCGAGTGCTGGGATGACAGGCGTGAGCCACCACACCCGGCACTGTGGTATGTGGTACTGGTTGCTGCTGGGGTGAGTCTCCACGCTCAGCACTGTATGTGGTTACTGGGGATCGAACCCAGGCCCTTGCGCTTGCAAGACAGGCGCCGGAACCACTGAGCTATATTCCTGGCCCCATTTAAATTTTAGCATTTTTGCAGCGATCATGGACATTTTCCATTATAAAATAGATGTTATTATCTAGAATCAAATTTTGTTGTTGTTGTTGTCGTTGTTTTTTGTTTTTTGAGACAGGGTCTCGCTTTGTGGTTCAGGCTGGCCCTAAACTCAGCCTCAAACTCACATCACAGCGATCCTCCTGCCTCTGCCTCCCAAGTGCTGGGATTACAGGTGTGAGCCACCATGCCCAGCACTGTGGTATGTGGTACTGGTTGCAGCTGGGTGTGAGTCTCCACACCCAGTATTGTATGTGGTTACCGGGGATCAAACCCAGGTCCTTGAGCTTGCAAAACAGGCGCCGGAACCACTGAGCTAACTCCCCGGCCCCAAGAATCAAATTTTTCTTGTATGTATTTATTGATAGTATCCACTCAATGATGTTTACATTCCCTGGATACAGGGTTATGTTCCTTTCTTCATTTCTAATCTTTCTTTCTTTCTTCCAGGACCAGTGATTGAACTGAGGACTTTGCACTTGCCAGGCAGGTGGTAGAACCACTGAGCTACATCTCCAGCCTCTCTAATATTTACTTTTGTAACACCTCTATTTTTGAGTCAGAAACTAAATACTTGCTTAATTTTCCCTTTTTTAAAATTCAAATCCCTTATTGGTACATTATGAATAAACAACCAGTCTTTACATTATCATCAAAAATATTTTGGTGATTTTTGCTTTATTAATTTCTGACTTTAAACATCTTATTATTATATTTCTCTGGACAGTCTTCAGTTTCGTTTCTTTGCATTGTAAGTTACAATACTTATTTCCACTGTTATCTAGATTCACTTATTTATGCATTTTCCTTTTGGATTTTCCTCTTGGATTTTTATGAGTCTTGCATTTACTTAATCCAATTACTATTTAAAATGATATTTCTTTCCTTTTTTATTTTATTTAAAATTTATTTTATTGGTACATTTTTGATATAGATAGTGGTAATATTCATCATAGAGGATTTGCTCCTGTGATGTTGTATCTTGACCTTTTTTCCTATTTCCCTCCCCTTCTTTTAACTCTTCTTTGCCTCCTTACTTACAAAAGCTTTGTTTCCATTTTTTCTTTTTTTCCTTTTCTTCCTCTCTAAAATGTTTATTTAAAAAATATTGTTTTCATCTACATCTCTCAAATGACTAGTGATGTTGAACATTTCTTTATATGCTTATTAGCTGCTTTTATTTCTTCCTCTGAAAAGTGTTCATTTCAGATGCCTATTTATGAACTGGGTCTTTAAATTTGAGTGGACTGAATTTTTTAAGCCCTTTATATATTCTAGATAGTAACCCTTTGCCTGAGAAATGGCTCATAAATATTATTTCCTGTATTTTTGGTTGCCTTTTCACTTTGCTGGTGGTTTATTTCATCTCACTTCACAAAGAATGGCTGCTATCTCAGAATTAGCCAGCAACAAATGTTGATGAGGCTGCAGAGAAGAAGGAACTCTTCTCCACCGTTGGTGGGAGTGTAGACTTGTACAACCCCGGTGGACATCAGTTTGGAGATTCCTCAAGAAACTACAATTAGAGGTGTCATTTGACCCTGCTATTCCTCTGCTAGGTATATGCACAAAAGAATTAAAATATTCATATCACAGTTACATATGTGCACCCATGTTTATAGCAGATCAGTTTGTGATTGCTAAATCTTGGAAACAACCAAAATATCCATCAACTGGAGAATGGATAAAAAAAGTTGTGGTTACAGAATGGAGTATTACTCTGCCATAAAAATGATAAGATTGAATCATTTATACTTAAATGGATGTACCTTGAGGACATCGTCATAAGTGAAATAAATAGGTCACAGATGTGTAAATATGGTATCTTTCCTCTGGTATGAGAAAATGATGTAAATGAATTCTACAAAGTATGTTATATATTGTGAAATAGAAAATACTCAAAGCAAAATGAGATGAATGGGTAAATAAGGAGGGGAAAATATAATGAGATTATAACAAAAAAGAAAGGAAACAAAGCTTATGTATATGGGGGTGGGGGTTGTAGGTTGGGTAGGGGTATGGGAAAAAATGAGAATTAAGTTGTGTCATATAATAGTACAAATTCTCATTGTTGAGTACAATCATGATGTGTATATATAATGTACCTATAAAGATTTCAATTAAAAATATTAAGCAGGTGAATTTCTTTTTTAATAATTGATTTTATTAGTACATTTTATATACACAGTATGATCAGAATCAGCATTGAAAATTCGTACCAGTGTATGACACAACTTAATTTTCATTTTTTCCCATTTCCTTGCCCAACCCCGGTTCTCTATATACATTTATCTTTGTTTCTTTTTTTTAACATTGTATTTTCCTCCCATATTATATCCCCCTAAACCCCTTTACCATTTGAATATTTTCTATTTCACAGTATCTATCATACACTCTAGAATCCATTTATATCTTCAGTTTCTCACACCAAAGAAAAGATAAGGTATTTACACATCTGTGACCTATGTATTTCACTTACGAGTATGTCCTCAAGGTAAGTCCATGTGAGTATAAATGACTCAAACTTAACATTCTCTATGGCAGAGTAATACTCCATTGTATAAAGACCACATCTTCTTTATCCAGTCTCCAGTTGATGGACATTTGGGTTGTTTCCAAGATTTAGCAATCACAAACTGAGCTGCTATGAACATGGGTGCACAAATGTTGCTGTCATATGAATTTTAAATTTCTACATGTATATACTAACAAAGGACTAGCAAGATGAAATGGAACCTCTAATCCAAGTTTTTTGAGGAATGTCCACATGTCTGTCCACAGTGGTTGCACCAGTCTGCATTCCCACCAACAGTGGAGAAGGGCTCTTTTCTCCCCACAGCCTCACCAGCATTTGTTGCTGGCTGATTTCAAGATAGCAGCCATTATTTGTGAACTGAGATGGAATTTCAGAGTTGTTTTCATCTACATCTCTCGAATGACCAGTGATGTTGAACATTTCTTCATATGCTTCTTAGCTGCTTTTACTTCTTCCTCTGAAAAGGATCTATTCATTTCAGATGCCTATTTTTTAATTGAGTCTTTAAATTTGGGGGGACTGATTTTTTAAGCTCTTTATCTAGTCTAGATAGTAGCCTTTTGTCTGAGAAACTGCTGGTAAAAATTGTTTTCCAATTTGTTGGTTGTCATTTTTAAGTTTGTTGACACAGGGGCTCATTTTGTAGTTCAGGCTGGTCCTAAACTCAGTCTCAAACTCAGCAATCCTCCTGCCTTTGCTTCTCCAGTGCTAGGATCACAGATGTGAGCCAACATGCCTGGCATTGTGGTATGTGGTACTGTTTGCTGGTGGGTGTGTGTCACCACACCCAGCATTGTTGTATGTGGTTGCCGGGGATTGAACCTGGGACTTTGTGCTTCCAAGGCAGGCACTGGAACCACTGAGCTAAATCCCTCACCCTGTTGGTTGTCTTTTTTCTCTGCCAGTGGTTTCTTATATTTCATCTTGTTTTGAATTCTTCTTTAGTTTTTTACTTTATTTTCTCTTTATTTTCCCTGACATTGACAATTCTCATTTTTAAAATTTATTCTTGTCAGTCTTACTTCAGGCTTATAAAATTTTAATATACTTTTAAAAGATCAGTTTTGGTCTGTGTTGATTATCTTTTGCTATTTTCCATTTTATTGAGTATGATTTTCTATATTATTGATTAACTTCATTGATTATTGATTAATGCCCCTTTTCTTAATTTTTGTTTCTTCTGCTTGTTTTGTACTCCCTCTCTATCTTCTTTATGTGGAAGACCATTGATTTTCTGCTTTTCTTCTAAAGTGATGAGATAAATCCTGCTGGGCTTGCCCTGCACTCTTCTAGGAAGTGTTCCAACATCTACCCTGAGGGTTCCAACATCTGCCCACCTAGGTGAGATTCAGTCTCGGGCCTTTTGGTCCTGTCTGGGCACCTGAGCCCATGTTATTCCCTGGGAAGGAAGAAGGTAACAGAAAGTCTGTGAGTGGCCCATTGTAAGTGTTTGTTTTGCTGTATTTATTCTTTACAAATCCACAGAATAAGCAAGTTTGCTTGCTTTTGTGTTTTAGATTTTTAAAAAGGAATGGTGATACAAAGTTATCTGTTTAAAACTCATGGAACAGCAGAGATTTATATTTCATCTTATCTGAATCACAGACATGCCCTTGTTTGGCCCCACAGCAGTCCACAAGGAGGAAATGACTTCTAACCATTTATACTGAGACAGTAGAGTAGAAGTATCTGCCCTGTACTGAATATAATAAACCTGAGATTCCATAGTAGGTATTATTTTAAAAATTGCAAATCTTATTTTCTTGGCCACCACCTACATTTCTATGCATTGCCCACCAAACACATATGCTTCAGGTAAAATTCCTGTGAATTCACTGAGTGAGCTATCCTTCTAAAAGAGAAGCAGAAAGAGATAGAATTTCCTATCCTATAGTGTGGGAAGCATTCTTTTTATGTAGACCCAAGTAGCTTAATTTAAACTGGACCCCTAAATTTTGAGCATCTTACACAATCTGTATCTCTTCTTGTCTTTTGTAGCAACTATAATGGAAAATTCTCAACATCGAGGGCTTCAGTAAATGTATTAGTCATTTTCTCACCTGTAGGACAAAATACCAGACAGCCATATGTAAAGGAGGAAAAGTTTAATTTGGCTCATAGTTTGGAGAATTAGCCCATAATCAGCAGGTTCTGAGGAAGACGTGGCACAAAGGAGAAAAGTCTCTCTATCTATGGAAGCCAGAAGCAGAGGGAAAATAGGGGAGGCTAGGGAGGGAGATATATATCCTCTTAAGACAGGCTCCCACTACTATACCTCTTTCAATCAGACCTCAACTCCAGCCAGCACTTTTAGTGAGAAGTCATCAGTGGAAATGCACTGATGAATACAGAACCTCATGATCCAATTACCTTCCCAAAGCTCTAGCTATGAACATATAAGACTTTAGGGGGACATTCTCTGTCTCAGTAGTTACACTGAGATCTAAATTCAGGTTGGTCTAACTACCATGCAAAAAGAAATGAGAAAAACCAAATGTAAATACCAAGGAAATCCTCTTTCCCCCATTCAGGAGATTGGTGGGGCATCTAGAAGACATAATGGTCAGACTTTTGCTTCACATGCTCAGTGCTGAGTAGAGACAGAAGCCATGACAAAGACAGTCTGTTTTCAGAACGGGCTCCTCAAGGACCATGTATGATTATTCTGCGCGAATTAGACGAGGAAGAAAATCAAAGCCATCTAATCTAGCTTATTCTCTCTATGGATGAAGAAAGTGAGAGTTCAGGTATTTGGTATAGTGGGCTAACACTGATTCTGGGGTCTCTTAAAGTTAGGCAGACTCTTTGGTGCATATACAGGTATGCAATTTCTTTTGGATTCTGTAAGAGCTATGTCAGATGAGTAGGGAAGAAATTTTTATCCTTAATTTAAGGTGAGGTCATTTCATGACAAAAGAAATAACCAGTCCTGAGGGACAGCAGCCTCTATATTCCATCTCAGAGCATATAAAGTTTATTTTATTTTTACTATTTTGTAATACCAGGGACCGAATCTGCGACCTTGTTCATGCTAGACAAATGCTCTACCACTGTCTTAATACTTTTTATTTTGAGGCAGGATCTCTTTAAATTGTGCAGGCTGCTCTTCAACTAGTGATACTCCTGCCTCAGCTTCCCAAGTAGTTGAACTTACAGGCATGTGTCATTGTCTCCAGCTCAACCAAAGGGCATCTAACTTCACATTCACGGAGACTTTAGGGCAGGATGTGATTTGTTGAGTGGAAGCAGGGGAAGGAGGCCATCTCATAAAGCAGATTTCAAAAGCTTGATTGGAAGCAAACTGGGCAGGTTCACCACTAACCCATCCCATTCTAAGCTTATTTTCCACTTCAGAAAAAATAAGCAAGACAGCAGAGCAAGCATCTTCACAGCTGTTTATGTCTTCCAGTAACTTTTTTCTAACCTTTTCCCCATCTGCTTTTGCAGTGGGGAGAATCATTCTCTCGGTGTGATGGGTCTTCAACAACCCTTTTCCTACCTCCTTGATACTGTACTTCAAGAAACTATAGTAAATTACAGTGATTCATTATTCCTATTAAAACAAACAATATCCTCAAATTACCCAACAAACTAAACAATTGTGAACAGTAAATTCAAACAGTAAAACATGGGCACATATTGGGTAAATGTTATTTTCCGGAACAAGAAAAGCTTTCGGCAAAGTGCTTAACTTGAATACGACAAAAGGCAATTTAATTTAGTAATACAGTTGGGTGAAAAATGGAGACCTCGGGTTTAATAAGAAGGGGAAAAAGACACGCATATATCATCCGAAAGGATAATTATGAGAAACTATTTTGTATGATCCAGCTAAATCAAAGCTTCTAATGCTTTCTTACTCCTGTCAAAATAGGGAGATTTAAGGTCTTAAAAATGGGAATTTTGCAGACTTCACTGCCAAGAAAAAATGATTTGTCTCTTGATAAATTACTATTGGGCTTTATACTTGGGAAAAAATACACTTACATTGAAATAAATGCCAAGGAATGGCTAGAGAATTTATATTATTCGTTCATATCTGTCACTGGATTGGTGGGAAGACAGCAGTGCCATTTAAAACATATCCTGGCTGGCTGACAGCATGCCACAGAGGCAAGATGAAAACCTCCAGTGAATGGGAGCAGGCAGAGACCCCCGTGAGGCCGAATGAATAAGGCAATGTGCTGTTCTTCTTCTTTTTCTTCCCCCGAGCCACAGACTTTCTATCCTTTCTGGGTTCCACAATTGAAGAGGAGTCACTAGATATGGACACTTGTCCTTTACCAGTTTTGCATATGTCTGTGGGTTCTTGTAACTATGCTAGACACATTTTCCTCAAACACAGAAGGGGAATATGAGAAGAAAGAGAAATTGGGGAACCACAGAGCCACTTGCAATTTGGCCAATTGTCATGGATCTGGCTGTGACTATGAGAGCCTGAATCTTCTTTGCCTTCTTCATCCTTGGTTTCCTGAGTGGGAAAATGGCAAGGGAATTGCAGGGAATACTGGCCTCAGAGGAAGGCACCCAGGATCTACCTTCACCTCTTTAAAATCTGTTACTTTCAGCAAAGCGGGTGACAACTCTGGGCTTGGTTTTCCCCATCTGTAAAGAGCTAGTAGGGACAAGTGACTTTCAGCTTGCATTTGTTTCTGAAAAATACTTCATCTCAGCACATTTTTTTGGTACAACTGCATTCTGTAGTATAAATAAGAGAGCAGTAGCTCGGGCACACGCAAAGCTTCTCCTTTTTAATTCTCCTTCTGAGTATCCCTGGAAGGGATACAGGGAGCACAGGGGTGATTATGGAGCTGGTCACCTTTCAGGGTGAATGCCCAGTGGTTCTGAGGCTGCACTGCTGCTGAAACAATCAATTGAGGTTCAAAAATGCTATGGTGTTCTTTCTCCTGAGACAATGGTATATAGGTTTTCCTGACAAATACCAGGTTCCACAGTTAGTACTGTGAAGGTCTCTGCATGGTACATCACCCGTGAAGGCTGAGACAAAACACACATACACACACACACTCATGCACACACACACACACACACACACATCCACACAAGGCACACACACACACACACACACACACACACACACACACACGTCTTTGAAGCTCTTTAAAAAATCTAAACATGAGTTAATCCCAGTAATAATTTTCAGAAATTTGGAATGAAAAAAAGCATGTAGCCCCTGCTAAAGGCTGACTAATTAGTGTTTATCAATCTCATGTTCCAGTAAGTTTGAAGGCAGGTTACAGTGAAAAAAATGTAGCTTTTGAATCTCCCAGTAGTTGCATGTTTCTGTTATGTCTGTCTATCTGTGTCCTCTAAGCAAGAGAGGTACTACCCAATTCAATTTAAGGGGGAAGGTTCTAGGTACTAAGCTAGGAGACATCTTCAGCTTTAAATTAAAAATCTTTCTAAAATGACCGAATCCATCCTAAATATTATTGTAGTTTATAGGAGACTTCACATTTGACAAAGCACTTGATAATTCATCAGCATGATTTGCAATAGAGTATACAGCTTCTGCACTGCTTCTGTACTTCCAAAGTGTTGCACAATTTCCAAAGCACTTTCTTGTTTGTTGTTCCCATTGAAGCCACTTTATCATTTCAAAAGTATTTGGTGTTTTTAGCATTACAAGACACTTTGCAGCCTACCAAATGCTTTCCAATCTGTAGAGGGATCCAGGCCCATAACCATTTCAGCTTTAGCTGACTCCATTGGCATCATGGCATCTCTCTCTGATGACCATGAGGGCTGTGTCTGCCATGAACGCTATGATGCTGGCTTAAGTGTCGCTGTCCAACTGGTTGAGAATATTATGGCCCTAAACGAATGTAATTGATGAACAGCTACAAATTTGGTCTTAGATTCTACCCCCATTAAGATATTTGCATATGTACTGGTTTAAAAGGAGGAAGGGATGTCATTAGCATCTGGAAGGCAAGGGCCAGGGGTACAGTTAAACTTCCTGCAATGCCCATTCCAGTACCCTTTATGAAGAAATAGCCCACCATGCCAATGGTGCAAGGTTGGGTCTTGAGGAAGGTCAGAGTGTTGTGATAATGTCTTGAATTAGAAGGATGCTCTGAGCTGCAAGTAAGAGAAAGTGACCTCACACTGGCTCACACATGTCACGCATTTATCATCCTATTGACCTGAGAGGAAAAGGAAGGTCAGACCTCAGTACTGGTGGATTAAGAGGCTGACACATGGGACTGAGGATCCCGATTCCCACTCTTTTCCACTCTGTCTGGACTCTGCCAATTCTAGAGCTGGTTCCCAGTGGTTAAAATGACTTTGCAGTGAATGGACTGGGGCAAATTGCCTGACCAGTCTGTGACACTGGCTTTTCTTTCTAAAAATCCCACAAAGTACCTTTGTGTGTACATAAAGGTCCACATAATACAGGGACTGACTTAATTGAAAAATATATGCAAAATACGAAAGACTGAATATTTTTTAAACAGCTGTTGTTCATTAACTGTTCTTCTCCCTTTTTGTTCCTTTCTTGGGGACTAACTTTTTGGCTGATGGACTTCTGTGAGAGCAAAAACATAATGCAATCATCTATTGGTCCCACAAGAAACAGCTCCCATGAAAACAGCTGAGTAGATTTATACATAGGAATTCACACTGTTTTCCAGCTTGGAATTCTGCATCATAAATCCTTCCCCAACACATTACACATGCACACATACACACACTCTACCTCTTGCAAATTAAAAGTCATATATATCTTGTGAAAGCATTTCTGACATGCAGCTCCAGCACGCAGAGCCTTAGGCAAGCTTTGTGTCTACCATGGTGATGTATAGCTGGCCAGGGAGGTTAGCAAAGCCCAGTATTCAACGACTAATCAACAGGCCTTCAGATACTCTCTGCAAAGCTTGCTTTTCCTTGTCTGAAAAGCCTTGTCAGCAAGAGAAGGCTTATCTGGGGATGAATGGCTGAGTCCAGTTCTCTACATGAAGGCAAAAATTAATTTTTATTGTAGGATCTGCATGATCTATTCTTTTTCTTATTTAACTGGTCTTGTGTTTTTAGGACAGTGCTAAATTTTAGGGGCTCGTCATCATGTGCAGTCACCTTGGTAATACGGAATGGAGGCTATAGGGGTGGTAATCTTTAACAACCTTTAATAGTTCCCAGTTACAAGCAGGAAAACTTAAACTTGTTAGTTTCACTTTCTCAGTATGGTCTACATGTTGCTCTCCCCATTGTCTCTCTGAATACTGTCTCTTTCAAGTATGACCACAGGAAAAATGCTTATTTAGTGTGATTCAATTTTCTTATCTGGGAAATGGTGATAATATCATCTTGTGGGAAAGACCTGAGAGTTAAATAAGAAATTTTTCAATGTGATTAGCTCAGTGCCTGCCTTGTAGAAAGAATTTATGGTTATTATTTTTCTTTGTTGTCTTATTTCCTATATTGTCTTTCCTTACATATTTGTATTTCTGCATTATTTGAAAAAGATGTACCCTGTTTTCTTTCTGTTAATCCTTTGAAGTCTGTGGTGTTTCTCACTGTGTATCTTCATCACTTACTGTCTTTTTCCTTCATCTGTAAGATTTTAGATATGCAGCATCTTAGTTACTTCTCTCATTGCTGAGACAAAATACTCAACATCCACAAATTAAAGGAGAAAAAGTTTCATTTGGCTCATGGTTTGCAGAGGTTTCAGTCCACAGTCACTGGTTCTGAGGTAGGTGGCATGACAGAAGGGCATCACAGAGGAGAAACAGATCATGGCAGGGCAAGCAAAAGGCAGTGAAGAAAACTGCTTCCCTTCTTTTCCCCCTTGTAGTCTGTCTGGGCTATAAGCCTATTGATTGGTGCCTTTCAAACTCAAGGTATGGCTTCCCTCTTCAGTAAATTCATCCAGTCATATCCAGAGCTATGCTAGTCCAATTGGGAGACTAATCTATATAACATACACCCTAATCTCAGTAGTACACACCCTAGATCCAGCCACCACCAAAATGTTCCACCTATGAGCACACGATATTTTTGGTAAACATCTAAATATAAGTAGATATCTACCCCCCTAAGTAGACTATATTTTTCTACAAGTAGACAACATATCTGTCTTTCTTGCCTCTTTATTCTTTGTACCTGGAAAAGTTTCTAAGACATACCAAGTAGTTAAAAATAAATAAATAGATAAATGAGTGAATAATTTAGATGAACTGAGGACTTCTTAGCACTAGCACTGTAATTGAAACAGTAATGCAATACCCTAGACATGCATATCATCTTTGCTTCTTAATGAACAAATTGGAGATTTAGAGGGTAAAGTGGCACCAATAGGTCACGTGTTTAGAAAGAAGCAGTGTTGGGATTTGCACTTTGTGATGTGACCTTGAGCTTGACTGTAGCCATTGTCACAATATCTTTCCTCTGAAGGTGAGCAGTAGAAGGTGATCCAGGGTTCAGGGTTGTTATGATATGTTATGTAACTCTGCTTTCAATTGGTGTGAGTTGCCCAAATGAGATCCAGAAAACATGCGTCCCTTTGATGCTTTTCAAAACCTTTTCCAGTCATGACATCCTTTGATCTTCACATGAGATCCGCTCTGTTGATGAAAACCCTGGACACAGCAGGGGTAAGCAATTTGCTCAAGGTCACTTGTTGAGCCACTGATGTGGAAACACACAGCCAGAGATGCTTAGAACAATCAGTGAAGTGATGGCATCAGGTCACCGCAGTCAAGGAGGCCTCCCCACCTCCCATTGCTTTGGAGGAAGCATGGTATCGGGCTGATTCTCAGAGAGCTCAGACCATGCAGGGAGTTCTAGAGAGATGCTTGGACATGAAGCCAGGCAGTCTGGGTTCTGTGGCAGCTATGCCCCTTGGTTCTAGTTTGGAATTTCTGTTTTCTCAGCATCTGCTTTTCTGTCTGAACCACACAAAAGTTGAGTGGATGTTTTCTCAAAATCCCTGTGGGATGAATTTGTTGAACAAATAGGTCTGGCATTCTGTCAGAGTTTAAATGTAGAATGTCCCCTCAAAACCTCATGGGTTCAGAGGGGGACCTTTTGGAAGGTGATTAGATTGTGTGCACTGTAGTCACCACCAGTGGATTCATTCACTGAAGGGTTCAGAGCTGAATTTGCTGTCAAGAGGTGCGGTTTCCTAGGAGGGTATAGCTTCCCTCCTTTACCTCTCTGCATTCTGGCCACTACGAATGAATTACTCATCAAGCAGCAACCCCTCTGCCATTACTATTTCTGCTTTGAAGCTGTGAGTCATGGCTCTGAGTTCCTAGTTACTGTCTCCTACCTGCAACAGTCAGAAAAAACTGCTTGAGAGAGGCAGGTGGGTTTCACACTGCTCAAAGCCCCTTTTCTTTCACAGCCCATCCATCCTAATGCAGTGTTCCACCTGCTCCCAGTAACACTTCAACCTGTGCTGTTATCTGCAGACTCTGAGGCTCCACTTGGCCTCACTGTGCTAAACTAACACAGCTCATCATCTCACTGCTGCTCTCATCAGCCTGGCTGATCTCACACCATTTTCTTAAGTGGTGTCTTTGCTGTTTAATTTATTTCCCTGACCCCTCCAGTTCTGAGGTAAACTCTTTGTCAATAGAGATTGTTCCCAGGAATTAGGTTTGACTCTTCTTCATTGTCAGTTTGGAAGCCAAAGGCCCCAAGGCTTTTTCAGTACGGGGAAGATGGTAGTAAGCACACTGAAAAGCCCAAGTGAGCCCTGGGGTTTCAGGAAGGATGCTCAGTGCACTTGCAACCTGGAGCCAATCACTCCAGCCTTGATCATTTTATGCAGTGGAGGGGGAGGAACTGACTGGTCCTGGGAATATGCCATTTCCTTCCCTCTGTGCTCTCTCATTGCATCTCAAACACATTTGTCCTGGAGTTCACTTGCTCCTTCCATCATTCTTCATTCATTAGACAGTTAAAATCAATTGCTCTGTGATTGTCTGACCCTTCTGTTAATCTGCAATCACTTTCAGGATTAGGAAAACAATTCATTGCGGTCCTGACACACAGGGTCACGTAGTGGGTACTTAATGCATCGTAAATAAATGACTATATTGCTGGGTACTGCACTGTACTCCAGGACCTTGAGCAAATCTCCAAAACTTTCTGAGCCTCAGTGTGCTTATCTGCAAAAAGGGCATGATACAAATGGCATCTACTGCTCTGCAGTGCAAAATAGCTTAATTCTAGATGTGTTGATGGAGAAGAGATGGACCATTGCCTTATAGTGCATAATCATTCTACAAAAGATGATCAGATCTGAAATGATAGAACTTTGTTAGTAGTATTTCCACTATAAACTGAAAGACCCAAACACTCCTACCAAGCATGCTGAGAAGTTCTGTCCTCAGTGAGACCCACACCCATGGGGCAAAGTCTGTCCTAGGTTTGATCTCTTGGTAAGTGATAAGGAAGTGGCGGTCTCCTGACAAGCAGTGGATTAGATTTTATCAGCCCTCATCCACCCCTCCCCACAGTAGAAGAGAAAGAGAAAGAGAAAGAGATAAATGGGCCAAGAGAATTTGAAGGCTAATCTCTGTGGCTTTAAAAAAGCTTGAGCAACAAATGTTGGTGAAGCTAGGGAGAAAAAGGAAAACTCCACTTTTGGTGGGAATGTAGACTCATACAACCTCTGTGGAGATCAGTGTGGAGATTCCTCAAAAAGCTAGGATTGGAGGTCCCATTTGACCCAGCCATTGCTCTGCTAGGTATACACACAAAATAATTAAAGATTCATATCACAGAGATATATGTACACCCATGTTTATAGCAGCTCAGTTTGTGATTGCTAAATCTTAGAAATAACCCAAATGGAGACTGGATAAAGAACATGTGGTTCTTTTATAGAATGGAGTATTAGTCTGCCATTAAAAATGATAAGATTGAGTCATTCATTCTCAAATGGATGTGCCTTGAGGACTTCCTCATAAGTGAAATAAATAAGTCACAGTTGTGTAAATATTGTACCTTTTCTCTGGTATGAGAAAAAGAAGGTGTAAATGAGTTGTTGTATATATAGTTGACATTGTGAAAGAGAAAATATTTAAAAGGAAAGAAGGTGTAGGGGTAAATAATGTGAGGAAAAAGAATGTGATAGTGGTAAAGAAAAAAGGAAACAAATCTTATGTATATAAGGGCTGGGGGTTGCAGAGTGGGGGGGGAGGGAAAAATGAGAATTAAGTTGTGTCATATTCTGGTACAAACTCTCAATGTTGAATGTGATGACGATGTGTATTCATAATGTACCAATAAAGATTTGAGTTTAAAAAATATTTCAAGAGAAAAGAAGAAACATGAAGTCATTAGCTGATGGATTTAGTGTGCCTTTATGATGGGCTTATTGGTTTGACTATTTCTTCCCAGAAAGAGACAATACCCTTACTTTGTTTAAAAAGGCCGTCACTGAAGGGATAAACTAAGCATTTAGGATTGTGGTCTAGTATTATCACTTTCATTGTCTTTGAGTCTCACGTTATGGTCAGTATTTCCAAGGGTCCCTAAGTGTAAGCACTCCAAAGACAACCTCACGGTTTTGTTCTGCTTTGGACTGCTATAACAGAATACCTCACACTGTGAAAAGTATGAGGAGAAGAGGTTTGTCTGGCTCACATTTTTGGTGGATGGAAAAGTCCAATGAACACAGAGCCAGAATCCTCTCTTCAGGTACTTATGGTAGCCCTTTGAAAACAAGAATTTACTCTCTAGGAAAAAGTAGGAATTGCTCTTAAACTCCCAATGGCCAGTTGAAGTGAAACCAACAACCTGAAGTGAGTCAGCAAGGGAAGACCTGTTCTTGGTGTCTGAGGAGCTTGGATCCTTGCTGTAGCCAGGGGTGGCTGGTGTGCCCTTCAGGGGAGCTCTGGTCTTCTCCTAGAGCTTTGATTTCTGTCTGCAGGGAAGGTCCTTCAGCCTGGTGGCACAGAGCCTTCATCCCTGGGGAAAGACTTTATAGCATCTCCCACTGGTCTTTGGGGGCTTCCCAGTATGGATCTTGGCTATGGAATTGCATGAGACAAGTCTAGGCTCTGGGGGGGGGGACTCTGGGAACATATTGCCATAGACTTTAGGCCTTCAGTTGGACTTGTGTGGGACATTGTCATGGAATCCAGGACCTTGGTTGGATCCTTTGAGTCTGTAGCACAAGAAAAGATCTCTTGAATTCTTATGCATTTGACCTTTTGAATATTATAAGACATTCCTACAAGCTATGCATCCTCTGTTAGATGTATTCCCTTGCAAACCCTGATCACAACTCTCCCCATTCACTCAAAGACACCACCTTCCATCATTCCCATACTGGAAACCATGCTGAGGCCTGAGTTTTGATGAAGAAAAGCCATATTCAAGCCACAGCATCCAACTTGGGAAAACTTCAGATACCTCAGCTCTTCAGGAAAGAATACAATCAGGATGACTGGTAGGCAAATAAATAACCATGGCCAATATTCTCAGAAACACACATTCTGCAAAGTGAGTTCCATTACCACATTGGGATAGAACTCAGGGGGAACACAGGAGAGTGATCACAAAGTGAAAATAAGAAACAGATCTTCCCCCTTTTGCCTCAGCCCCTTGGAAGAACACCCGATCTCTCTGCTGGAGCATCTTTCATTGTTATCTTAAATGACATACATACAGCAACGTCAAAGCAGAGAGAAACTTCTCTATGGCTGACACATTTCAGAGGGAGAAATGGATTTTAAAACTGTTTTCAACTAACAAATTGACAGTCTTAGCCTTCCCTCACCCAGGACGCACTCCCTGGTGTGAAGAGTGGGGAGGGGTGGATGAGGGTTGATAAAATCTAATCCACTGCTTACAGAATCTGAGAGAGAGTTTTTCTAATCACCCACTAGAGGGTTCCCCCTCCCGACCCAATTTCCTCCTAAATCACATACCAGAGGTCAGAAAATGGGGTGATAAGCTGTCCACCTTGAGGTGGGTTGAAACGGCCTTATTCCATTCCATCAGAGCCCCGTCAGAGTTTATAAATTGTCGTGTCTGTCTCTACCAAAAGGGATAAAGTCTACAGTCTCACGAAAAAAAAAATGCATGTTTTCAACTTAGATTTATCATCTTTAATATTGTTGAAGAGTGGGAGAGACAGAGACAGAGTGAGGTGGATGGTGAGGGTTGAGGGGGGCAGTGGGTAGAGACAGCAGCAGGTATAATAAAATAAGGACTGTTTTTCCTTCTACAAAGCAGAGGCCAGGGAGAGGGGAAAGTGAAGCCATAGAAAGAGTGTTTAGAGGCAGTCTTTAGTGTCCACTTGCTTACGTTCAAATTCAGATTTGCCACTATATGAGTTAAGCTGAGGTATGTCATCTCTAGAATTGGGGATGATGCTAGGACATATCTTTGCAGAGCACCTGAACATTAGATGAGCCAGTGCCATCTCATCTTTGGCACTGTGCCTGGTATAGAGCAAGCACTTAGTCATGCTTGGCTTGGGGGGTACAAAACCTGAAGAGAGGGCTTCAGTAAACAGAGTATTGTCCTAAAGAATTAGGATTAGGGGTCATCTTTGGGCAGAATTTAAGAAAAGGAAGTGCTGTCATATTACTCAAAATGGCCAAATCTGAAAACCAAAATCTATGCTGGCGTCAGGTTGCTCTCTCCCTCTGTCTCAGTCATTTTTGCATCTATTTCATATGCTTTCCCTGATCCCTGAATGTTAACCATTTCTGTTTCTGCTGCATTGCATGATCTTTTATGTTTGTTCCAAAGCAGTAACCACTGTCCACAAGCTTGGGTAAGATACCCTATCTCTGATGCCCAGGAAGAAGGGTCTGCTTGGCTCACCAAGGTCACCTGTCCACCCCTGACCTGATCTCCAATTCTAGCAAAAAATGCTGAGGATTGAGGTTTATGATTAAACGATATGGTTATTCCCAGCAATCTGATGGTAGCTCAGAACTTTATAGTTTAATGACAGTGTAACAAGAAGCAGGTTATGATCATAAGCTTTAGTGTTGAACTGTCTGGGTTTCAGATCAAATCTTCTCCTGCACCCTTTATGTGTTCTTCAGGAACTAACTTGACTTGTCTGTTCCTCCGTTTTCTGTGTGTAAAGCGTGTTATGAAAACCCCTATCTCATCAGGTTATTTTTCTGCTTAAGTGGGATAAATGTGGTACTTGTTAAGCAATCAGCAACAACCATTTAACTCTTGACCTTATTTTTCTTAACCATTGAAACCACGTAGTTGAGAACAGCACCTCTGTGGAAAAAGCTGCAAACCATTTTGAGCTCTTATGCAAGAGCTTCTACATCAGCCCCAGAAACCATCTTGTCCACCCTCCTGGGCAGGGTTTGGATTTATGCCTGTACTAAATCTGAGTTTCCTCTTGGTGTACACCCAGAGAGCCTTTCCCCTCTGAGGGCATGTGGGGAGCGGAAACGCATCTTCAATCTGTCCTAACCACATGTGGCCTGATGCCACCCCCTCATCCCTCCCAACCCCCTTTTTCCCCTGCTGGGGTGTGTATGTCAGTGGTGGGTGGTGATGGAAATTCTGGGGAGACTGAACCCATTAGACACAACTGCAGGCGGATGCGGTTTGCCAATTATGTTTTGTTTCTTTCTGTTTTCCCCATGATTTTTAGGATATACAGATTCTTTCTGGCACTCCCCCTGGTTCTGTGCCTATAAAATAAGTTTAATGGCTGAATTTTCCTTAAGATAATCAGAGGCAGTATAATTTATGCATATGAATAGTATTGTAGCCAGATGTAATTTTGCTCAAAGTTGTGGCGTTACAGTTAGAAATGGTTCTGCTGGCTGTGTTTTGTAGAATTTGCAATTTATTTAACAGTTGACTGAGCACTGACCTCAGATAAAATAACCATAATCAAAGAGTAGGGTTTTTTTTTAGGGATATAAAAAACAAAAGTCGGGAGAGGGTTCTGGAGAAAGACTTACATCCAAGGCTGATTGGAGTGAGAAGCAGGTGGTGAGGATCCCAAGGCAGGTGGGTGCTGGTTAGTCATTTAGGTGGCAGGAGCATTTGACAGAGGGAGGCATTGGTATACTTGAGTTGGAAATCCCTCTCTATGTCAAGGCTTTCTGTTGGGAGATTTATCCCCCCTCTGATTAAAAGCAGACTAGTTGTGCTTTGCTCATGTGAACTGTGATGTTCCTTGTTTCTGCTGTTCCAGGACAGTACCCAGGGATGTCAGGACACCTGTGAGTGGAGCGGTCAGGGGGTGAAGCTGGCCTTCAACTTCTGCGAGGGCCACCCTAGTCTTTCCAAGGAACCAACACTTCTCTGGTCAACTTGATCCCATAGAGGGAGGAAAAAGCCTTCCCCTCCCCTCAAGCCTTTGAAAACAATGTTTAGTGCAAGTCTAGAGCAGATGATGAACCTCATTCTCATAGTGTTCATGATCAGGTAGCATTATCATCTGTTTTACCCTGCCAGGGTCTAGTTCATCTGGGTCAGTGGGACATCACGTTACATGTCCTTCCTCCTGAGTCCATATTGCAGGGAGAACTGGTAGACCTCATCCAGTCCAGGTGTGGGATTGTCCTATTCCAACTCCATTTGTTACCACTGAGATCTGAGCACCTGAGCAGTGCTGATAACCTATTGATAAAGCTGATATCCATCTGTAGAATGTCTCACCTCTCCTGACCCTCAGCCTCATGGGAATCTTGGGTGAAGGCTGTTAAGTAAAGGAATAGGTTTCACTCTTTGGTTGCTGGCTGGGAAGCTTTCAAAATAACCACCCTTTCCCAAGCCACTGCCTTGGGTGTCATGCTCTTGTTCCCATCTTCCGGGGTCTCTCCTTCACTTCCATCCTTCAGAGGCTTCCTCCTTCTATAGAGTAAAACATAGTTTTGTCCATCATTCCAGATCTTTTGTGGCCTGGCTCTGACTCATTATCCATGGTGACCCCTGTCTTTATACCTTATACTTGCTCCCAACTGTTTTCTACCATTTCATCACCCCAAAGTCTGTGACATTTTTATCTGCTTAGAAGATGCCTAATGTTTTTCATCTGGATAATTTCTACTCATTATCATATCTTTTCTCTGGTATGAGAAAATGAAGTTGCAAATGAGTTGTAGTACGTATAGTTGATATTGTGAAGCAGAAAATATTTAAAAGGGAAGAACATGTAGGGATAAATAACAAGGGGAAAAAGAATGTGATAATAATAAAGAAAAAAGGAAACAAAGATTATGTATATAGGATTGGAGGTACCATTTGACCTGACCATCACTCTGCTAGGTATATACACAAAAGAATTAGGGGGAAAGGGGAAAAATGAGAATTAAGTTGTGACATATTCTGGTACAAATTCTCAACGTTGAATGCAATGATGATGTGTATTCATAATGTACCAATAAATATTTAAAAAAACCTTGGATCATCCTGTTCTGTACTGGGAAATGTTCCTGACTCCTGCAGCCTGTGATTCCAGTACCTCCACATTCTCTGTGCATAGCCGTTATTCTCACATTAAGCACATATTAGCTGTGATGGCTGAGGACATGCCAGAACACTGCCTTACACATCGGAGCTGCTGATGTACTTGTGAAACAGCTGTGTAAGAACATTCTTTCATAGTTCTCTCTATAGTTTTCTATATATTTATATACACATGTCATTATAAATGTGCTCTAAAAATTGTGGTGGACCTGAATGTGTAGGAGGTAGCAGGTGGCAGGAGACCATTGAGAGGACAATAGGATAAAATTTAACTCTAGGAATCAAGATACTTGTAGGTTGGAGGAGATCAGCAGTAAATATGCAAGTCTCATATGTTGTGCCCTCTGACTACGACCATCACCATCATTATGCTATGAACTGTACCTGTGTCACCTCACTGATTGAGCACAAGAAAATTCTCAAGAACAATTATTGTCTCCTCCACTACCTGAAGAGGAAACCAAAGTTTAGCAAGGTAACAATGACTACACAGTAGGATTAAGAGTGAAACTGGCTGTGTAGCTTTGGAGTTTGCCTTCTTTTAACCTTTGGCTTTGTAAGTTGTTCTTTTTAAATTTCATAATATTTTATATAGTCAGGAATGTACGGAGGGTAAGAGGTGCTCCTTTATTTGATGAACAAGTTTTGGCAACTGCAGGCATATTCTTTTATTTTTTTAATTTTAATCTTTATTGGTACATTACATATACACATCATGATTGCACTCCGTAATGGGGATTTGTACCAGTATAAGACACAACTTAATTCTTATTTTTTCCCATAGCCCTACCCACCCTACCGCCCCTCCATATACATAAAATTTGTTTTCTTACTTTTTTGTTACAATTCAACATTTCCCCCCTTCTTCCTATTTTACATTGAGCATTTTCTATTTCACAATATATAACATACAATTCTAGGACTCATTTACATCTTTATTTTCTCATACCAGAGAAAAGATGCAATATGTACCTATCTGTGCCCTATTTATTTCACTTATGAGGATATCCTCAAGGTATGTCCATTTAAGTAGAAATGATTCAATCTTATCATTTTTTA